>BHFT01081600.1:0-14953 GCA_004320025.1 Laticauda laticaudata
GTTTCCTCCCTCTTTCCATTTTCAGCTGCAGTGGATGTGAGTTGAGGGGATGGCCAGAGGATGCAGAGAGGGTACAGCAGACGTTTAACGGATGACAATGGCCGTAGAACGTTTGTTGCCCGTATGTGTCGCGGATGTACATCGTACGCGGCGGAAAGTTCATCCGTTCATAAAGTTTTGTGCAGCTCAAAACTTTTTGTGTGGATGAAATCGCAGTGGATGTATGCTCGATGGATAGAATGAAACACGTATGAAACACGTATGCAGTGAGTACACAACGGATGCATAGCGTTTTCCAACAGATGGTAAGCTTTTTTTAACCTTTTACATCCTCTTTGCATCCATAAGTGCAGTGGGACCGGGCCTTTGGCGAGTTTAATAAAAGAGTTTATTGTTGGAACCTGGTCTCACGCGCTTCTTTCCGGACGGAATAAATTGGTTCTCTTTTCTGCCCCTGTGGTGCCTGAGATGTAGAATCAATAACATATGTTAATTTATATTTTTATTTTTCTTATTTTTCCCCTTCTAGCAGCAATCCCAAACAATCACAGAGTTTCCATGTTGATTTTCTGCTTGCTGATAAGATTTTTTATACAGAGAGAGCCTCCAAAGTTGCAGTTTTGTTATTTACTATCAAGACTTCAGCAGCGGATCCCTAGTAAGATTTATCCCATCTGGTGGCTGTTACTACATGGCAAATTATTTCTGAATAGTAGTAAGACAAATTCTATTTTGCCATTACAAATATCATAAATTGTGAAATAAACCTGAAATGTTATGCACTTTATAAATCTGCTATATGTTTAAAATTTTAAAATGATCATGAAAAGAGTACGCCGCTTGAAATGACTGTATTTTATTTAATCAAAAACAAAGCAGCATTTGTTATCCAAGTATTTCCAGTTATTTTTTTTAAAAATAAATGTTTCTCTTTCATGAAATGTCATTTCCTATTTCTACAAGAGCACCTGTAGAATTATGCAACAGTTGCTGGCTTCTCCTGTCAATTTTTTTGCAAACTATTATATACAAACCATGTTAAAATATATTAAGTGTGAGGAAGAAAGATGGGGGGAAAGTTGAACCAATCTTGATAGAACTCAGTGGGGATCCTTGTAGAAAATGTTACAAAACATATTTTATTTGAAGCAATGAACTTCAGTAATAATTTCATATTACACATCTATGTGCATTATGCAATAATTTATGCTTGGATTCAACAGCTAGGATTCACAAGTTGAATGTGTAGTTTGTAGTCTGCTACAAAAAAGGTGGGGGGGGGGACATTAAATCTTATTAACTTTTTCATGCAGCTCTATGTAATATTTTAACCTTGCCATTTTACATGTTATTTCATTCCATAGTAACATAGTACACATTTAAAAACAAACAAACAATAGTATATTAGAAAATGAATTTAGTTTTGGGATCATAACAGTTCTGTGCCAGCTAAAATGTGTTTTTAATTAAGGGAAAAAATTACACAAATTACACAGATTGCTTTGGAGAGGCAGAAGGGAACAATTACAGAACATAAAAATACAACCAAATGGTTCCTGATAGCCATGCCTAACCATCTGAATTTAAGTAAGCAGGAAGTGTTCACCTGTTTTAAAAGAAAACTTTTGCAGTAATATTGCTATAATAATACAATATTATTCCCTTTCAAGCAATTAAAACAAGCTTTTAAACAATTAAATGAAAATTCCCAACACCCAAGAAAAGATCTATTATTAAAGTCGGTACAGGGAGTATGGACACCAAGGGTATTAATACAAACAAAATCCTCCAGTATAGTGGTAGTAAGTGATGCGGTCAATGTTTTATTTATTGATTCCTTTCATCTTGTGATGGTGTAGTGGTTAGAATGCAGTAATGCAGACTAAATTCTGTTGACTGCTAGCAGTTCGATCCTGAGCGGCACAAGGATGACTCAGCCTTCCATCCTTCCAAGGTTGGTAAAAATGAGGATCCAGATGTTGAGGGCAGTATGGTGACATTTGTAAATTGCTTAGAGAAGATGGTAAAGCGCTATGAAGTGATATATGAGTCTAAACACTATTGATATAAGCACTTCTTATTTACTCATACAGACATTCCCTATCTTCTCTTGCTTACTGCATACCGATATCCTAGTGATAGAACTAGGAATCTATATCCCCTAACCTTTCAGCAAGGCAAACAAATTTCTGTACGCAGCCAGATATCTTCTTGGATGAACTTCATCAAAAAACGTGCTTCTGAATTATTTAGTTTATTAAATGAAGATGCATAAATTTATACTGCTGTCTGTCGAATCTCCAAATATTCATGTGGTCCAATCCCATATGTGTTTATCCAGGAGAAAATTCTGCTACCCTCTGGGTCTTTTCTCCTTAGAAAATACACACACGTTTGCAACACATGAAAATAAGCACTGCTATGTTTTTTACAGCAGCAAAAAGGTTTACAGTAGTGTACCTCTTATAATAGCTTTGATTTTGTCAGGGAAATAATCAAATCAAGACTCATCCATATTGATTTAGCAACTCATAAGATATTCAGAAATGGAAGCTGACATGGAATGTAATTATCCCTCAATCTGGGACTGAAGTTAACTACCACAGCATAACTCTGCCTCCCCTTCCACTTTTTAAAATGTATTTTTGAATTGCAAATCTAAATGAAACTCTCCTAGTGTTTTATTTATAATGTTTGCATCTCTGTGTTAGGGAAGAATCCTAGTTCCTTGTCAAGGTTTGCAGATTGATAAAAAAAGAGTCCAGCAGCCTAAAAGATCACATTTTTTGCTTCTCTTTTTCTTTTTCAGGAGAAGCATAGAAAGAAAATATATACAATATTAGCAGCAGTATGAAAATGGAATATTTCTTCCATTGTAAGCTATATCATTTGCTGAACGTTTGATGCTTAAAAAAATGCACTGATGTAATCATTAAAAATGTATCTCTGAAAGAGTCCTTTGGTGTTTCATGTGTGTATTTTTTTTTGTTAAAATGCATTTATTTGTTTCTCTATTAGTTTGATTTATATAGTCACCACTCAACATGCAGCATGGGGCAATGTATAGCAGTAAGAAATGTACAATTGGTCCCATATAAAAAAATACAATGGACAAATAATTAAAAACAAACAAATTCAACATGAAACTATGAAATTAATGAAAATGGCATGTGGTTAGGAGATGAAGATTCTCTCAAGTGTGGCAGGTGGACTGCACCAAGGGAGATAAGTAGTCCTGGTTGCTGCCAGCCAGGATGGCTACATGCAATGGTGGGATTCAAGTTTTTTTACTACAGGTTCTGTTGGTGTGGTTTGGTAGGTGTGGCATGGCTTGCTGGGCATGGTAGGGGAAAGTTACTGCAAACTCCATTCCCTCCCCACCCCACTAATCTGCTTTCCATCTCTGTTCTTCTGTGCAGGGCAACAAAAGAAGACCCAGCTGATCAGCTGGGACTCAGGAGGCAGAGAATAGATAGGGGCGAGGCCAGTCAGAAGTGGTATTTGCTACTCAAAACTACTCAAAATTTCCTCTACCAGTTCTCCAGAACTAGTCAGAATCTGCTGAATCCCACCTCTGGCTACATGGCAGACAGAGTTAGCATTCCTACTGGCCAGGCCTAGTATATCGGACTAAAGCCCTGGGGGAAATCTACCTCCTCAGCTCCTAGGGAGGGGGCAAACATTAAGGTAGAAAGTGATTATGGAAAAATGAGCTGGGAAGTGATTGGCTAGAGAGAGACACTGTCAGCCTTCAAGATCTTCTACTATCGCTTTGCATCTTTCGGTTGTCATAAGAAATGGGGGGAGGGGAGAGTGGGATGAATCTGGGAAGTGAGCTGGAGGTGTTACATTTTTCTGTTCTGTAAATGAAGGGGGGGGGAAGCAGAGTTAGGTTTCTATTTCTTGCTTAGCTTTCTTTTCTCTGCGCAACTGCAACCCGTTATCAAAGTATGCCAAGGNGGTGGGAACACTTCCATCACTTTGTATATGTGATTTACGCGCCTAATTCCTCAGATTCAGAATTCTCTGGTTGCTACCACTTCACTTTCAGTAAAAGATAACTTTTCTCTAAATTAAAGAGTCTAAGTATTTCTTTCCTGGATTTTGAATGGAGTACTGCCTGACAGACACTGTGCTTGTGGTGATGTATTGGAGAGTACAATTATTGTTTCCTGGGCCCAGAGGGAGAAGAGAGTCAAGATATCAGTTGAAGGCTTCTCTGGGAGAAGAGAAGTAAAAACACAGCCAAGGGTGTGTTTTACCACAAGGCAAATAGAAACAGAAAGAAATGGTTGACTAAAAACAGATGCCTGGAGCCTTCAGGGAAGCATAGACAAGGAAGAGATAGGGCTCAGCAAGAAACCTAGAGGGAGGTGCATTTCGCAACATCTACATTGAAGTCTGGAAAAACAACAAAAGGCTTCAAGCATGCTGCCAAATAGCTCATTCCATTCTTTTCCTTTCTTAGTGAAATGCTGAAGTGCTGGGAAGAAGAGAAAGGGGAAACTGGAAGCTAAGCAAAGAAATGGATAGTTACAAGCAAATAGCCCTGGGGGACAGGTAGAGAAAGTTAGAAATTGGAAATTTAGAAACGATAAATAATTGTAATTTTTCCACCAATTTTGGAGAATAGACTTGTGCATAGTAAAAGAAACAAAAAAGCCTCCACTGTCATTATCTCTATCAAGCCATCGTCTTCCTTAAGCCCCTGTCACAATGCAACAACGGATGCAAAGAGGATGTAAAACGGACAAAAAAGCTTGCCATCCGTTGGTTAATGCAATGTACACACTGCCTCCGTTTTGCTTCCTCTCTATCCATCCAGCATCCGTCTATTGACGTTTCATCCGCTCAGAAAGTTTTGAGAGTAAGACCAAATTCTATTTTTGCCATTACAATATCATAAATGTGAAATAACCTGAAATGTATTGCACTTTATAAATCTTGCTATATGTTTAAAATTTTAAAATGATCATGAAGAGTACGCACGCTTTGAAATGACTGTATTTTATTTTATCAAAAACAAAGCAGCAATTTTTATCAAGTATTTCCAGTTATTTTTTTTTAAAAATAAATTTTTCTCTTTCAAATAAATGTCATTTTCCATTTTCTCAAGAGCACCTGTAGAATTATTGCAACAGTTGCTGGTTTCCTGTCAAATTTTTTGTTGCAAACTATTTATATACAAACCATGTTAAAATATATTAAGTGTGAGGAAGAAAGATGGGGGCGAAGTTGAACCAATCTCTGATAGAACTCAGTGGGGAATTCCTATTAGAAAAGATGTTACAAAACATATTTATTTGAAGCATGAACTTCGTAATAATTTTCATATTACAACATCTATGCTGGCATTATGCAATAATTTATGCTTGGATTCAACAGCTAGGATCACAAAGTTTGAATGTGTAGTTTGTAGTCTTGCACAAAAAAGGTGGCGGGGGGGACATTTAATCTTAAATTAACTTTTTCATGCCAAAGCTCTATGTAATATTTTAACCTTGCCATTTTACATTTATTTCATTCCATAGTAAACATAGTACACATTTAAAAACAAACAAAACAATAGGATTATATTAGAAAAATGAATTTAGTTGGGTCATAACAGTTCTGTGCCAAGCTAAAATGTTGTTTTTAATTAAGGGAGAAAAATTACACAAATTACACAAGATTCTTTGGAGAGGCAGAAGGAACAATTACAGAACATAAAAATACAAACCAAATGGTTCCTGATAAGCCATGCCTAACCATCTGAATTTAAGTAAGCAGGAAGTGTTCACCTGTTTTAAAGAAAAACTTTTGCATGAATAAATGCTATATAAATACAATATTATTCCCTTTCAAGCGAATTTAAAACAAGCTTTTAAACAATTAAAATGAAAATTCCAACACCCAAGAAAAGATCTATTATTAAAAGTCGGTACAGGCGAGTATGGAAACACCAAGGGTTATTAATACAAACAAAATCCTCCAGTATAGGTGGTAGTAAAGTGATGCGGTCATGTTTTATTTTTGATTCCTTTCATTCTTGTTGATGTGTAGTGCGTTAGAATGCGTTAATGCAGATAATTCTGTTGACTGCTAGCAGTTCGATCCTGAGCGGCGTACAAGGATGACTTCAGCCTTCCCATCCTTCCAAGGTTGTTAAAAATGAGGATCCAGATTGTTGAGGGCAGTATTGACATTTGTAAATTTGCTTAAGAAAGATGGTAAAGCGCTATGAGAGTGATATATGAGTCTAAACACACTATTGATATAAGGCACTTCTTATTTACTCATACAGGACATTCCCTATCTTCTCTTGCTTACTGCAGACCGATATCCTTAGGTGGATAGTTAACTGGAAATCTATATCCCCTAACCTTTCAGCAAGGCAAACAATTTCTGTACGCCAGCCAGATATTTCTTGGATGAACTTATCAAAAACGGTGCTTTCTTGAATTATTTATTATTAAATGAAGATGCATAAATTTATAACTTGCTGTCTGTCGAATCTCCAAATATTCATGTGGCCAATCCCATATGTGTTTATCCAGAGAAAAATTCTGCTACCCTTCTGGGTCTTTTTCTCCTTAGAAAATACAACACACGTTTGCAACACATGAAAATAAGCAACTGCTATGTTTTTTACAGGCAGCAATAAGGTTTACAGTAGTGTACCTCTTTATAATAGCTTTGATTTTGTCAGGAAATAATCAAATCAAGATCAGTCCATATTGGATTTAGCAAATTTCATAAGATATTCAGGAAATGGAAAGCTGACCATGGGAATTGTAATTATCCCTCAATCTGGGACTTGAAGTTAACTTACACAGCATAACTCTGCCTCCCCTATCCACTTTTTAAAATGTATTTTTGAATTGCAACAAATCTAAAATGAAACCTCCTAGTGTTTTATTATAATGTTTGCCATCTCTGTGGTTAGGAAAATCCTTAGTTTCCTTGTCAAGGTTATGCAGATTTGATAAAAAAAGAGTCCAGCAGCCTAAAGAATCACATTTTTGCCTTCTCTTTTTCTTTTTTTCAGGAGAAGCATAGAAAGAAATATTATTTACAATATTAGCAGCCAGTATGAAAATGGAATATTCTTCCATTTGTAAGCTATATCATTTGCTGAACGTTTTTTGATGTCATTAAAAAATGCACTGGAATGTAATCATTAAAATGTATCTCTGAAAGAGTCCTTTGGTGTTTTCAATGTGTGTATTTTTTTTTTTAAAATGCATTTATTTGTTTCTCTATTGTTTGATTTATTTATATTCACCCCACTTCACATTGCAGCATTGGGCAATGTATAGCAGTAAGAAATGGTACAATTGTATTAAAGTCCCATATAAAAAAATACAATGGACAAAATAAATTAAAACAAACAAATTCAACATGAAACTTATGAATTAATGAAAATGGCATGTTGGTTAGGAGATGAAGAATTCTCTCAATGTGGCAGGTGGACTGCACCAAGGGAGATAAGTAGTTCCTGGTTGCTGCCAGCCAGGATGGCTACATGCATGTGGGATTTTCAAGTTTTTTTACTACAGGTTCTGTGGTGTGTGGTTTGGTAGGTGTGGCATGGCTTTACTGGGCATGGGATAAGGGGAAAGTTACTGCAAACTCCATTCCCTCCCCACCCCACTAATCTGCTTTCCATCTCTGTTCTTCTGTTGCAGGGCAACAAAAAGACCCAACTGATCACTGGACTGCAAGGAGGCAGAGAATAGATAGGGGGAGGCCAGTCAGAAAGTGGTATTTGCTACTTTCAAAAACTTATCAAAATTTCCTTCTACCAGTTCTCCAGAACTAGTCAGAATCTGCTGCAATCCCACCTTCTTGGCTACATGGAGACAGAGTTAGCATTCCTACTGGCCAGGCCTAGTATATCGGACTAAAGCCCTTGGGGAATCTACCTCCTCAGCTCCTAGGGAGGGGCAAACATTAAGAAGTAGAAAGTGATTATGGAAAAAGGAAAAAATGAAGCTGGGAAGTGATTGGCTAGAGAGAGACACTGTCAGCCTTCAAAGATCTTCTACTATACGCTTTTGCATCTTTCGGTTGTCATAGAAATGGGGGAGGGGAGAAGTGGGAATGAATCTGGGAAGTGAGCTGGAGGTGTTACATTTTTTCTGTTCTGTTAAATGAAGGGGGGGAAGAGAGGTTAGGTTTTCTATTTCTTGCTTAAGCTTCTTTCTCTTGCCGGCAACTGCAACCCCACGTTTATCAAAGTATGCCAAGTCAACAGACAGAGGCCTCATCATCACCTGGAAGATCCCACATGATCATATTCACCCAATTTCTTAATTGGAAAGTTTCATATTGAAACTATTGGGGGGTGGAACACTTCCATCACTATTGTATATGCTGATTTACGCGGCCTAATTCCTCAGATTCAGAATTCTCTTGGTTGCTTACCACTGTCACTTTCAGTAAAAGATAACTTTTCTCTTAAATAAAGAGTCTAATAGTATTTCTTCCTGGATTTTGAATGAGTACTGCCTTGACAGACAACTGTGCTGTGGTTGTGTAGTTGGAGAGTACAATTATTGTTTCCTGTGGCCCAAGAGGGAGAAGAGAGTCAAGATAATCAGTTGAAGGCTTCTCTGGGAGAAGAGAAGTAAAAATCACAGCCAAGGGTGTGTTTTACCACAAGGCAAATAGAAACAGAAAGAAAATGGTTACTAAAAAACAGATGCCTGGAGCCTTCAGGAAGCATAGACAAGGAAGAGATAGGGCTCAGCAAGAAACCTAGAGGGAGGTGCATTTCGCAACATCTACATTGAGTCTGGAAAAAAAACAACAAAAAGGCTTCAAGCATGCTGCCAAATAGCTCATTCCATTCTTTTCCTTTCTTTAGTGAAATGCTGAAGTGCTGGGAAGAAGAGAAAAGGGAAAACTGGAAAGCTAAGCAAAGAAATGGATAGTTACAAGCAAATAGCCCTGGGGACAGGAAGAGAAGTTAGAAATTGGAAATTTAGAAACGATAAATAATTGTAATTTTTCCACAAATTTTGGAGAATAGACTTGTGCATAGTAAAAGAAAACAAAAAAGCCTCCACTGTCATTATCTCTATCAAGGCCATCGTCTTCCTTAAGCCCCTGTCACAATGCAACAACGGATGCAAAAGAGGATGTAAAACGGACAAAAAGCTTGCCATCCGTTGGTTAATGAATGTTACACACTGCCTTCCGGTTCCTGCTTTCCTCTCTATCATCAGCAATCCGTCTATTGACGTTTAATCCGCTCAGAAAGTTTTGAGCTGCTCAAAACTTTTTGCGCGGAAAATTGTTATCCAATTCGTCCGTTCTGCATCCGCTACGCATTCGCTAATCATCCGTTCTGCATCCGTTACGCATCCGCAATATCCGCTAAGCATCCGTTCCGCATCTGCGCAACTCACATCCGGCGGACGCAGAACGGATGCAGAATGGATGCTAAGTGAGAAACAAAGCGTTTAAAATGGAAAAAAACGTTTGCAGAGGGGACCTATCTCGGATTATTAAGGATGTCTACAGGATGCTAAGATCCTAGAGGATGCCTAGAGGAATGATGCCTAGAGGATGCCTAGAGGATGCCTAGAGGAGCTAGAGGATGCCAAGGAGACACCTTATACTGCCTATAAAAGGGGAGCAACTCATCTGCATCTCAATTTCAGACCAGCAGCCCAGCTGTGCAGGACCTCTGCAGCTCATCTGACTCTTGTTCTTCCACAGCTCCAGTCATGTTCAATCGTGGATTGTAACACAGTCCTTTGGCAGCCACCATCCTTCTGCAACAGTGCGAAGCCATCTACAGGCTCTGTGAAACTCTACTAATGGGAAGAAAAGGAGGCGGCCAAGAAGAATCTGGGTCCAAAGATGGATCGGGAGAAGAGCAGAGTACGGATGTACAACAAGCTGATGTGGAGCTCAGGAATTGAAGACATTCGGGCATTCCAGAACTTCATTGAGATGCCTCCAGCCATGTTTGATGAAGTTGACCAAGGCAAACAACCAAATTTCCGGCTGAGCCGTGAACCTGGGCTCAAGGTGGACACCACTTGCGCCAACCTGGCCTCAGGGACCACCACAGGAGCATGCAGTATGGCTGGAGGGTGCCACACAACACCATCAGCATTGTGCTCAGAGAAGTGGTGCAGGCATTATCGAAGAATACCTGCAGGAGCTCCTCCAGTGCCCCTCCACTGATTAAGGATGGAAGAAAGTTGCAGAGCAGTGGTACCAGAGGTGGAACTTCCCCCCACACCGTTGGAGCCATAGATGGGAAGCACGTGGCCTGCAAAGCGCCACCCCAAGTCGGGCCCACTTATTTCAACTACAAGGGCTTTCTTCAGCATCGTCCTCTTTGCCATGGTCGATGCTGATTACAAGTTCAGTGTAACTCGATGCTTTCAGGCAGTGGTTCATGTTCAGATGCCCAGGTATACAACACCAGTCACCTCAAGGATGGCTGGAAGGCAACCTTCATCATGGCTTTTCCAGATCCAGACCCCTGCCCAACGAACACACAAGATGTGCCCTACTTCATCATGGGGATGACGCCTTCTCCCTCAGAACCTACTTCATGAAGCCTACACCTCCAGATGCCTCACCCGTGAAGAGAGGACCTTCAACTACAAGGCTGTCCAGGGCAAGGCGGGTGGTGAAGAATGCCTTTTGCATCCTGGCCAACAGGTTTCCAATTACTTTCTCACCACCATGCAAGCATTGCCCCAGAGGACCGTGAGGAAGGATGTGGAAGCTTGCTGCATCCTGCATAATCTCATGCGCACCGCTAACCCGGTCTTGCAGAACAGGCTCGTGGACCTCCAACAAGGCATGGGACATGGAACCTGAGGAACAGAGGTAAGCGAAACCTGATAGACCACTCAGTATGTGCAAGGCCCAACAGAGCCTCATGTGAAGGGAAGAAGCAGCGCAACCTCCTGAAGAACACTGGTGCAACTCCCAGGCTGGAGCAGTGGAGTGGCAAGACAGGATGATAGATGATAATGAGTGCTTCCTTCAGCCTGTCTCATCACACTGATAAGATTGGGCCATGTATTTTGGGTCGGCCTACAATGAACAGGGCACTTAATAAAGAGTTGTGTTTATGTTGACATGTGTGGATCAATGATTACATTAGTATTGATAATGAAGGGCCATAGGTGTGGACCTGGGAGTGTGGACCATACAGTCCCACTGTGCTTGCACTGGAGGCTTATCTATCCACTGCTATCCTTAACCATCCCACAGCTATTACCCATTCCACAGGTATCCCTGCCCATCCCACTGCTATCTTAACCATCCCACAAGCATGCAAAGCTTAAACAATTCTAAAAAGTTTCCACCAAGACTTTATTAAAAAAAAAAGAAATGAAGCAAGTGTGTGAATCAAAAGATAAACTTTATTGAACAACAGCTGTGAAACAAAAATGACCAAGTCAAGTGGTCCAAATAAAGTCCACACTGTAAGCCAGCTTACCCAGTCTCTGCACACTTATTGGCCAACTCGGAGGTGTGCCCAGTTTCAGGGGTGAAGTCGTCCAGGTTGCTGTGGAGGTGGGTTGGTGCTGGAGTGCTGGTCTGTATCATCATTGGTGTTGCCTGGCCCCGAGGAGGACAACAGGGCGACGGTGTGTCAGACAGCTCTCAGAACAAGCTAGGCTCAAGACCCGTGATGCTGAGAGGTCCGTCCTCCATGCCATGGAGCGTGTCAGCCCCAGTACTGATGACAGATGTACTAGGCCGGGCTTGGCTGTGGGGTTGGGGAAAGGAGTAGTGTAAGTGGGGCTGTCTGTCTGCCAGCTGGGTGAGGGCTGGTGTGGGTGGCATGGGTGGTTGGGGTGGCATCGCTGTCATCTGGTAGGCCATTCAATTTGGCATGCTGGCTGGTGGGCATCGTGGAACGGTGGCAACGATGTTCGTCCGATGATTCTGTGCCATGGACTGCGAAAGGCTCCTGACCTGTGCTGCTGGACCTCCTTGGTAGCCATAGCCCTGTAGTGTGAAGGCCTGTGGAAAGCCTTGGAATTGTGAGGGACATCACCTGGGGTGGAGGAGCCAAGACCTTGGATTGGGTGGAGCAAGGTTCCTTTGGGTCTGGAGGGTTGTGAAGCAGTCCATGATCCGGTCCTTCACCACCTGGTACTGGGGATTCCGCCATGTCCCTCAGGCCTGACCTACCAGGGCTCTTGGCTACCAGGGAGTCCAGCAGCACAGGCAGGAGAGCCCTTCCCAGTCCCAGGCACAGGAATCATCGGACGACATCTTGCCACCGGTTCCACTGATGCCACCCATGCCACGCCATTGCCAATGATGCCACCGATGACAGACGATGCCACCCACACCACCCATGCCACCCCACACCCAGTCCTTCACCCAGCTGGCAGACAGACAGCCCCCACTACACTACCTCCTTCCTCCACCCCACAGCCAAGCCCGGCTCAGTACATCGTTCATCAGTACTGGGGCTGACACCCCATTGGCATGAGGGAAGGACCTTCTCAGCATCACGGGTCTGAGGCCAGCTGTCTAATGAGAGCTGTCTGACACACCTGTCCCTGTTGTCCTCTCAGGGCCAGGCACACCAATGATGATACAGACCAGGCACTCCAGCACCACCACCTCCCACAGCACCTGGACCCTTCACCCCTGAAACTGGCACACCTCCGAGTGGCCAAAATAAGTGTGCCAGAGACTGGGTAGCTGGACTACCTGTGGACTTTATTTTGGACACTTGACTTGGGTCATTTTTGTTTCACAGCTTGTTGTTCAATAAAGTTATCTTTGATTCACACCTTGCTTCATTCTTTTTTTTTAATAAAGTCTTGGTGGAAACTTTTAGAATTGGTTTTAAGCCTTTGCATGCTTTTGTGGGATGGGTTAAGATAGCAGTGGATGGGCAGGGATTACGTGATGGTAATAGCTGTGGGATGGTGTAAGGATAGCAGTGGGATAGATTAAAGCTCCAGTGCAAGCCACAGTGGGACTGTATGGTCCACAACTCCCAGGTGCCACACCTATCCCTTCATTATCAAACTAATGTAATCATTGATCACACATGTCAATCATAAAACAACAACTCTTTATTAAGTGCCCTGTTCATTGTAGGCCGACCCAAAATACAATGGCCCAATCTTATCAGTGTGATGACAGACAGAGCTGAAGGAAGCACTCATTAATCATCTATCATCCTGTCTTTGCGCCACTCCACTGCTCCAGCATGGGGAGTTGCACCAGTGTCTCAGGAGGTTGCCCGCTGCTTCTTCCCTTTCACATGATGGCTCTGTTGGGGCCTTGCCACATACTGAGTGTCTATCAGGTTTCGCCTCTTACCTCTGTTCTCCAGGTTCCATTCCCCATTGCCTTGTTAGAGGGTCCCACGAGCCTGTTCTGCAAGACCGTGGCTAGCGGGTGCATGCGCATGAGATTATGCAGGAATTGCAGCAGCTTCACAATCCTTCCTCACGGTTCTCTGGGCAATGCTGCATGGGTGGTGAAGAAGTAATTGGACCTGTTGGCCAGGAATGCAAAGGCATTCTTCACCACCGCCCTTGCCCTGGACAGCCTGTAGTTGGAGGTACTCTCTTCACGGGTGAGGCATCTGGAGATGGTGTAGGCTTCATGAAGTAGGTTCTAGGAGAAGGCGTCATCCCCCATGATGAAAGTTAGGGCACATCTTGTGTGTCCGTTGGGCAGGGGTCTTGGATCTGTGGAAAGGCCCATGATCGAGGTTGCCTTCCAAGGCCCATCTCTTGAGTGACTGGTGTTGTAATACCTGGGGCATTTGAACATGAACACCTGCTGAAAGCATCGCATGTACTGAACTTGTAATTCAGGCATCGACCATGCCAGAAGAGGTACGATGCTGAAGAAAGCCCTTGTAGTTTGAAATAAGTGGGAGCCGACTTGGGTGCGGCTTGCCAGTTCCACGTGCTTCCATCTATGGCTCCAACGCGTGTGGGGAAGTTTCCACCTCTGGTAACCACTGCTCGCAACTTTCTTCCATTCCTTTCAGATCAGTGGAGGGGCACTGAGGAAGCTGCCTGCAGGTATCTTCGATGATGGCCTGCACCACTTCTCTGAGCACAATGCTGATGGTGTTTGTTTGTGCACCCTCCAGCCATACTTGGATGCTCCTGTAGGTTGGGTCCCTGAGGCCAGGTGGCGCAGAGTGGGGTGCCACCTTGAGCCCAGGTTCCAGGCCAGCCGGGAATTTTTGGTGTTTTAGCCTTGGTCAACTTTCATCAAACATGGCCTGGAGGCATCCTCATGAAGTTCTGGAATGCCGAAATGTCTGTCATCCTTTGAGCCTTCCACCAGTAGCTTGTTGTACAGTCCGTTACGTCTGCTCTTCTCCCGATCCATCTTTGACCCAGATGCTTCTTGGGCCGCCTCCTTTTCTTCCCATAGTAGAGTTCACAAGCCTGTAGATGGCTTCCACTGTTGCAGTAAGGATGGTGGCTGCCAAAAGGACATGCTGTTACAATCCACGATTGACCCATGACTGGATGCTTGTGGAAGAACAAGAGTCAGATGAAGGCTGCAGAGGTCTGCACAGCTGGGCTGTGCGTCTGAAATTTGAGATGGCGATGAGTGCTCCCCCTTTTTAATAGGCAGTATAGGTGTCCCTTGGCATCTCTAGGCATCCTCTAGGCATCCTCTAGGCATCCTCTAGGCATCTCTAGCATCCTCTAGGCACCTCTAGGCATCCTGATAACATTTCTTAATATCCGAGATAGGTCGCCCTCTGCAAAACGTTTTGTCCATTTTAAACGCTTTGTTCCACCTTTAGCATCCATTCTGCAATCCGTCTTGGCGTTCCGTGCGGAGTGATTGCGCAGATGCGGAACGGATTGCCTAGCGGATATTGCGGATGCGTAACGATGCAGAAACGGATGGCTAGCGAATTGCGTAGCGGATGCAGAACGGACGAATTGGGATACATTTTCCGCGCAAAGTTTGAGCAGCTGCAAAAACT
>BHFT01081607.1:0-14000 GCA_004320025.1 Laticauda laticaudata
ACACAATGGATGCATCACGTTTTCCAATGGATGGCAAGCTTTTTTGTCCATTTTACATCCTCTTTGCATCCATTGGTTCAGTTTGACAGGGGCTTTAAAATGAAAGAACTCCCTCTAGGTCTGTTTTCTCTCATAGGTAATTGTTAAATTTGCAACTTCTATATACTTTCGCAGGAGTAAGGACTAATTAAAAGGATAAAATTGAGACATGATTTTCTCACCTCATCTTTGGCAATTCTACTGAAATCCTAGCTGATTTATGGAAAGTGTAAGTGGTTTAGGCTTAATGTTATAATAAAAGTCTATTTCCGTCTACCAGATGGGAAAAAAAATTATATAATAGCAAGAAACAAGTATATTCATGAGGTTATTAAAAATCAACATTGATTCAACACAAATTTTATATTACTTTGTCAATTATTACATAACACTTCATCACTTCTATCATTAGTTTATAAACTTTAGTTCATATTTTGTAATTAATTATTTGGAGAGTTAAATGCTTAGAACAAAAGAAAAACAATTTAGGATTTTTAATATGATGACAACAGTCAACTGATTTTTGTAGTCTTCAATTTTTAATTTGTACAATTTAGCTTAAAAATAGATGAAGTGAGGATTCTGCAGTTTCAATTTGTTTGTTTTTCTGTTGCTCATATATGTATTTCTTTGCTTGTTTACTTATTGTTTTTATATAACACTAGGTCTAAAATGAGTTCTTGCATTTCATATTATAAAATATAAAAAGAGAGAAGAAACAAAATAAAAATGCAAAATTACCATAAAACAATAGGTAAGGTGGTTATGGACTAATATACTGTCTGTTACATTTTGCACAAAATGTAGTTTCTGAGTGGTCTTTAGAGGCAGCTGTTATGTTCTATAATTATTGGTTGTTCTGTTATTGGTTCTATTATTATAATTCTGATTTTCAGTTGTATATTTATGTTATAAATTGCTTTGAATTCCCTGAAGTATTATTTTAATGAAATTGCAATGGATCTTTTTTTTGAAGAAAGAAATGTGAGAATGATAATTGTTCAATATTTAGGTAAAGTTTCATATGGCAAGAGACCCAATTTTGTGGTATTTTGTTTGGATATAGGATACAGTGTAAATTATGATTAAGTTGATCAATCAAACTGCTTTTTGACAAATTTTATTAAAAATAAAGTTTTATTGTATTAGTTTGACAAAAACTTTTTGTATTTCTTATAGAGTACTGACACATAGTGCACTATCCATCTGACAAATATTTATTTTTAATAAATAAAATAATAAATAATATTAATAAATAAAATGAAATATTTTAATATATTTTTTCTAAATTAAAAACCTTTAGTATTCTCAGTGTATTATTCACATATCTCAGGGTCATTATTCTTTAATTTATAATAGGCATCTTTTATATTTCATACAGTAATTCCCCCCCCCCAAAGAATATAGACAATAGAGTTGGTCTCTGACAGAAAGCCACTAGAAGAGACTAGAAGCATTTGAAATGTGGATTTACAGATCGTTGTTACATATAAGCTGGGTTGACAAAATTAGAAATGGAAAGGTGATAAACTACCTGGAAATCATCAAACTTTCAAAAAGCAAAAGGTACAATATTTCAGCTATGTGATGCAACACCCAGAAAAATACAGCATACTTCATTTAATCCTCCAGGAAAAGATTGAAGACAAATGAAGTCCAGGCAAAAGAAGAACATAATGGCTTCAAAATCTAAGGAATTGGTTTGGACAAAACTCAGCAGCAATTTTTCCTGCAACTGTTGATAAAAATAAGATCGCCAACATGATCGCCAACGTCCGATGGCAGATATGGCACAAGAAGAAGGAGAAAGAATATAGGATAAGATTCTACTTTGCTTGCAGTGATACTAGAAATAATAAAAAAAAATAATTACAGAATGTATGTTAATTGAGGCATATTTCCTTGTTAATGTAAAAAAATCTGCTACAATAAAAATCTTAAATTACTTGAATAAATGGGTCTTGCCCCTGACTAAAACCAGTTTTGCTATTATTTAATGTATTTAAAGCTATGGGAAGGCTTGACAAAACACAGACTTTCAAGCCTCACTGCTTTAATATACAATTTGGTTAACTCTCAGAAGTTTGACCTCAAAGATCTGAAAAGATGTCTAATTATGTCTTAACCACCTCATTGCTCACTCATTATTCTTTGTTCTGACATTATCTGTCAATATGATTTAGCTAACGAACTCCCATTCACATAGTCTAATGTAGACAAAACAAAAACACCCTAAGAGAATGAGGTAATCCAGTCCTAAGATTTAAAAGAATGAACAAGCAAACTCACTTACATACTTCTTGGAATAACTGATGATGAAATAAAGGATAGGAGCCATGTTGTAAATAATTTAATAAATAAATTCCTTATGTACAAAAATGGCAATCAACAACAAATATGTATATTTGATGACTAGAATGGCTGCTGTCAAACAGAAAGATCATACTGGCTTAGTATGCCTTGTTCTTGTTCTTAAATGAATATTAATTGCACCCCTTTGTATCCATACTCAGGTAACTTCTGGTGGAAGAGCGAATTACTATGTGTCTTACAAAAGGGAACCCTTTACTCAGATAAAATTACCCAAGTATTCACTACCGAAGGTAAATGTATCCCAACAACTACAAGAATAAGAATGACATATTTGATTTTCACAGTATTATAAACAAAATAGTTTTGTCACATTTCTATAATTTCTATGATAAATTATAGATAGACTGCTGATATGTGATTCACCATCCAAATATTATACCCACAGGAAGTGGCATTTTTACTGGGGATATTTGGCTTTGATAGCTCTTCTCTTTACAAAATAAATCTATGGGTAGGAGTTACATTGAAAGTGGCTCTAAATCTAGGCATCAGATGTTTTAAAAAATGTTCACCTTTGTTACCGGCTGTTTCCAAAAAAACCTAGGCTTAGGCTCAGTGTCTGTGTTAGCTTGACAGCTGTGCTTTGTCTCTTGTAGACCAAAGGAAAGCTTTAGGCTCTGAACCTATAAATCATTGGAGAACAATAAAAATATGTGCAAGTGTATAAATAAAAAATGAAGTAGGATGAAACTTCTTTAAAGATTCTGGAATTTGTCTTCTTCCCCACTGACCACCCTGCGGCCAAGTTAAAATTAAGAAACATATAAATAAGAATACCTGAATGTCATAATTTATTGGCTTGGTCTAATGGAAAATTGTTTAACATTACTCATAACTCATGATCTTTTCCCTGCAGTGGCATAAGGCATGATAATTGCTTTGTGTCCCAAAGGGCAAAGAAATATAAAGATTGGAAGTAATAAGTATTTTATCTTCCTTAACAGGACATGCATATTGTCAGCACAGAAGAGAATCAGGTGTTTGCTGCAGTTCAGGAATGGAACCAAAATGACACATACAACCTCTACATTTCTGATGTTCATGGCATCTACTTCACACTAGCCTTGGAGAATGTTAAGAGCAACCGAGGACTAGAAGGGAATGTTATCATTGATCTTTATGAGGTATGCACCCAAATTCACAATGAGGCAAGTTGTCCTCTTATAAAAGTAAATCTCACTTGCAGATATTTAATTGAAAAGATTGCTGCTATAACAAGAAGAAATGAAGATGGAATCAGATCTATTGAGAGATTTCTAAATGCTTTCAGAAAATAAAAATGAAATATTTCTTCTAATTATTTAATTGTACTAGAAACAACATTTATCCATATTCATAGTGGAATAGCTGAACTCTGAAAGGGCTGCAGTCTCAAAACTTCCTTTTTTTCTGAGTCATCAAATCCTGGATTTTCCTATGCTTATGGGTAGCAGCTTAGTAGATCTTATCTTTCAGTAATATCTTACCTGATATTTTCTGCCTAACTCCCCTGTGTAAAAGAGATAAGTCTTTCACAACAGATCCTGTCTTTCTGACAATTAAAAGTAAATAATAAAGTTAAAATAATTCTGCATTGTTATTTGGTTATATGGTTTAGAGACACAGGAGCAGAAGATTCAGTCTTTCTTCTCCTCACTTCCTAGTCTAAAAAGAAAAAGAAAATTCATATACAGAGACACATATGTACATCCATATACCTGTGTATGTATGGATTCATGGGTCTATGTATACATACGTACACGTATACTGTATAAATTCTTTTCAACCTTTTCAACCCCTAACTGTATATTGTGCATGCACGCACACACATACCCAGAAAACATATTTTTTTGGGGGGGGGTTGTTGTCATGTTTATTCTTCCATTTTGATATCTTGGCTATTCTATTTAATAGGGACATTATTTTACATTGTATTTGACTAATATAAAGGCTTGTATTTGACTAATATAAAGATCAAATGTTCTGATAATTTAGAATGAATGGATGGATGATTTAGGTCTTTGCAAATAGCAAACATGATCTTATGCTTGCTTCATTATATGATTGAATAGATTGTACTTGATTCTACCAGTCCCATCAGGAAAGCCAATGTCAGTCCTGATTTTTGAATCAGAATAGAATTGGAGAAATCAGAAAGGGAAAAGGAAGTTGAAAAAGAAAGGGAAAGAAATGGGAAGGGATGGGGAGGAAAGGGAAAGGAGAAAAGAAAGGAAACTGGTCATGCTGCCTAAATATTGAACTAAGCTTTAGTTTCAGACATTGTTCTAATTTTGAAAGATGGAATACAATATTTTAAATAAACAAATATTTATACATGCACACACACAAAGATACACACACACACACACACACACAGATACACACACACACAAGAATGGAGGAGAGATTGAGATCTAATCAAGATTTAAAGAGCTGGATTTTTTGTAATAAATAATCTCTTCCTTTTTATTAGGAGCATAGTTCAGAATCAGAGTTATAGCAGAAACCAGCAACATACAATAAAGAAGAATAAAATGGGATTGTGAAATTCCTATTTTGCGGGGGTGGGGGAAGCAAAGGTTTTAGGAGTTCTGCTGCCAAGAAGGAATTTCTCCAGAGATGAGATTAAAGTTCTCTTATGCGCTCTTAAAAAGCAATTTGTTTTTTGATAGGATATTCTGCACTCACTTCCCTGGTGAATTTCCAAAATAGGTCTCTGTCTATAGTTAGGCAATGATAGAAGCCTTTGTGAGAAACATTTGCTATACTTAAAATTACATTCATTTTCTTTTTTTTTAAAAAAAGCTCTTTTTCTTAGATGTTTTCTCATTTTTCTGCCAGTATGGAAGGCAATTCAGTGAGTTGATTTGTGGAATAAATTATATTTTTTTCTCTTAGAATGAGCTAAATTGGGGCAAGCTGGTGGAGGGGAGGCATCTAAAAGCAGACACATCAGTTTCTTTGTCTTTCATCTTTGATATTTTTTATTAAATGTCTGAAAAATTAAATGCAACCCCTGCTCCAGTCTTCCCAAACGATGTCCTGAAAATATAGGTATTAGTAGGCCCAGAACTTCTAGCAATATATTAATGGTTACTATGCAGACTGAGAATTCTGAAAACTGAACACCCAGTATTTCTGCAGAGCTTCAGGCTGATAAAGGATGGATTAGTTAACCTTGAAACATTTCAAAGATTCCAAGAAACTGACAGTATATAGAATTTGAAATTTATCTGAGAAGCTATTGCAAATGTGGAAGTTCAGGTCACACTGGTTTCTTTGGTAGTATTCAAACAAACAATTTCATATCTTATTTTTATATCTCTAACCCTCTAATCCTAACCCTATAGAATTAGGAAAGAACATTTTGATTTTGAGAAAGCTGTATGTGTTTGCTTTGAACACAAGGGATAGAATGGCCTAGCTTCCCCTACTCCCACACATACACAAAAAATTTAGATGCCAGTTAACTATCTCAGCAAGATGCAAAAGAGAAAATGTATTTATTTATTTGCAGCTATAAAAATCACATAAATAGCAAACATTTGATTATTTATTTGCCTGATTTATATAGAGTTTCCCTGCCCCCCCACCCCAAATGACTCAGTATCATTGATACTATAAAATATAATTAAAACATATCAAAACCCACCAGCAATTTTCATGACTCCTCTGCTGTGATGCTTGGGGAATAAGTCAGGGCCAAGGTCATCCATATTGAAGAAGAAATGCTATTCCATAGCAGAAACACAGCAACAGAAAAGGCGTGACTAGAAGAGGCATGATTTAAGAGACATGAGCCAGAATATTCTGACCCTGTTGGATCTTATTGGATGAACAAAACTGATAGGAGATGGTGAGCCCCAAAAGCTATGAGGAACTTTAAAGGTGGTACTAGCACTTTGAATTGTACCCAGAAGCCCACTAGTAACTAATACAAAACCACGAAGTAGAGATATTATATGGGTGTACCAATCTATGTCCATAACTACTTCTCCACTGCATATTTGACCAACTACAGCTTCTGAGTGGTCTTCAAGGGCAGCCCCATGTAGATCACATTACAGTAGTCCAGAAGAGAAATTATACGTACAAAATGTATGAGCTACATCAGAAGTGTCAAACTCAAGGCCCTCAGGCTGCATCCAGCCCATGAAGTGCCCACAGAGTCACCCTGGAAACAGTGAATGACCAGTCTGCGTGCCTCTGCCAACAAAAATGGAGCTCGGAAGAGTGGCCCTTTCAACCTTCGTTTTCATTGGCAGAATGGTTCAGGAGACCATCACAACTGAAAACAGAGCTCATTAGGGCCACTGGTTATCCTTCCAAGCTCCATTTTCACTGGCGGATGGTTGCAGGAAGCTGTTGCAGCCAAAAACAAAGTTTTTCAATGAAATTGAGTTTTTGACATCCCTGAGCTACAGTGAACAGGGCCTCTTGATCTGGGAAATGATGCAATTAGCAGGCAAGATGGATTTCTCAAAGGTTCTCCAAGCAATGGCCCAATCTGCTTTTTGAATAGTAGTCTTAAATCTAGAGGGCTCCTTTGATTTTATTGGGTCTTTTTTGTTTTATTTATATTTTTTTTTTTGAGAAAGAGTTACTTTATTTAAGATTGGAATAGATGGAAAATCTTTGAATCCAGATTTCAAAATCCATATTCCTTTGAAGCCTTCAATTACACACTATAGTTTCCACAGACATACATTTATCTGGTAGCTTAGATGACTGCAGCTTAAACCTAAAGTCAGCTATGAAGGGAAATAGTGAAAAATTCACATTGTTAAAATTTTGATTATATTGTATGATCTACAAAACTCTGACTCTGGTCAAGTCAGTATCCAGCTGTGTCATTGACCTGATCCTGGTTCCACTGCTTGTATCTTTATGGCACCCAGTTGTCCCAGCAATTGAACTCCAAGATCAAAAACGTCCTGGACACAATTGCTACACACCCAGAGACTAAGTGAGACAATTGCCACTACCAACAAATTTACACATGCAATCAACATTTTGCCATCAACAACGAGCAGTTATTTTTGCAGTTTGTGAATGTTTCATGAATATTTCAGTATCCAGTATGTTAGTTCTTAACTACAAGGATAATGACCAGGGACGGTATTCAATTTTTTAAACAACTGGTTCTGTGGATGTGGCTAGATGGGCATGGCCATGTGACTGGGTGGATGTGGCAAGGTGGGCATGGCCATGTGTCTGGGTGGCATGACAGCTTCTTCTTCTTCTTCTTCTTCTTCTTCTTCTTCTTCTTCTTCTTCTTCTTCTTCTTCTTCTTCTTCTTCTTCTTCACCCCTCCCATTTTTTTGGCCTCCTGGGCCTCAGGGAAACCTCCAGGGAAGCATCTTCCCCAGGGCCCAGGAAGGCTAAAAACAGAGTGTTGGGAAGGTGCACCCACCATGCTTCATTTTTGGGACTCCTGGGCCTCAGGGAAGCCTCCAATGACATTTTTGCCCCCAGGAAGCTTCCAGGGAGCCCAGGAAGGCAGTAGGCCCAGGAAGGAAGCAACCTCCTGCCTCTGTGCACCCCTTTTTACCTCCTGGGCTTCAGGGAAGCTTCCTGGGCAAAGCAGTAAGACAGTGAGAGGGAGGGATCCCAGTGCAGTTGATCATTGGAACAGCTGATCATCAGGTGGAAAAGAAAGAAATATGATAAGGTGTAACTGGGTGGGGGAGAATGCAGTCAGCAATGTCATGCATGCGTGATAAGGACTGACTGGGTGGATCAGGAGCAGCAGACAGACAAGGGTGGGGCCAGCCAGGGGCACAATTTGCTGGTTCTCCTAACTGCGCAGAATTATAACAGCCAGTTCTATAGAACCAGTCTGAGCTGTTAGAATCCCATCCCGATAATGATTATATATGACTTTTATGTTTTCTTTAATTTAAATTATTTTTTTTCAATTGCAATATTGAGAGAAACAGCAATATCTTGGTATATAGTTCTCACAATTTCATTTTTTTCCTGCATAAAATATCATCTGTGTCTCCAACCTACATTGCAATATTTTAAAAATTCTTCCAATTCTGGTATTTGCATCTCATTCTTCAATTCATATTTATATTTACTAAAAGAATCCTAAAGAATGCATTTAAACAGTTGGCATGAGCTTAAATGGACTCTGGGGAGTGGTATAGGACAGGAAGGCCTAGAGTAATGTTGTCCATGGGTTTATGAGGGTCAGACATGACTTCGTGACTAACAACCACAAAGAATGCATCATCCAAGTATATCACTCTTTTTCTGAAGAGAAAGATTACATGGGAGCATATGAAAACATCTGTAATCATTATGATATTCCATTTCCAAATTAAACAGTGACCTGTCTTTATGCCATCAGTAAATAAATGGCTACCTTCCCTGGCTGTTAAATCAGAGACTTGTGGCTGTGCACCTGCACATTGATGCACATATGCACCTTTCAAACACAACATATTAATCTCTTCCCCTTCTCTCTTTCTCTGCAATTTTGAATACTATTTCTTGGATGATCACAAATATTTGCAATCCTATCAACTCTGCTTTTAGGACTTCTCACTGCAGTAAAATGGTGATTTTCAGTCGATTCATTGCCGTTTTTTTTTTTTTGAAAATTTTATTTGGGTTTTCACAAAAATAAAATATAAATAAATGTGGTGGCCATGACGTTTGTTGGCCCCTACCAATGAACAGAGCGTTTAATAAAGAGTTGTGTTTGTGTTCAAAATTGTGTGAATCATGCTTACATGCTTGTTGATATATTGTTAAGCCTGGTTCCCAACCAGGTTAGGGAGACAAGCCAAAACAGAATGTGCAGCGTAGTCAGAAGCATACAGAAAATGAGGTGAGCTAAGCTTGTATGTTTATTTACATAAGTTTCAAAACACAGATTACGCTTGTGTCTATCACAAAATATAGTTTATTACATCTTATTTCTTAGCATAAGTCAAAATAAACAGTCCAGTAGTTCTTGTTGCATATAGTCAGTCCATTCAAGGGGATATTCAGTTAGCAAAGTCCATGTAGAATATCCTGGGTTCAGTTACACTTTACAAATCAGTCCTTTGTTCTCTCTCCCGTGCCGAGCAATGTAGTCTCCAAAGCCAGTAATCAGGAATCCCAAAAAAGCCAGAGAGCCAAGAGAGCCACGAGAGCGTAGCACGCAGCAGGTTGCTTTCTTTAAGTAGTTGTCAATAAACCACTCCCCCAATAACGTCTTTTCCACAGTTAAAGTTACAGTCATATAAACAGGATTACTTATTTTATTATTTCACCTAAACCAGTTAGGCGTAAAAAACAAATGTTATCCCTAACAATAATGAAGGGCCATAGGGGTTGCAATTGGTAGGGTGTGGCCATCCAGTCCCGCTAGGCTTTGCACTGGAGGTTTTATCTGTTCCCATCCCACAGGTATCCCTTTCCATCCCACAGCCTTATCCTTACCCATCCCACAGCTATCTTACTCATCCCAAAGTATCCCTTTCCCATCCCACAGCTATCTTAACCCATCCCACCAGGTATCCACTGGCCCATTCCTACAGGTATCCCTTCCATCCCACATGTTATCCCTGCCCATCCCACAGGCTATTCTTAACCCATCCCACAAGCATGCAAAGGCTAAACCATTTCTTAAAAGTTTCCACCCAGACTTTATAGAAAAAAATAAATGAAGCAAGTGTGTGGTGAAACAAAGATAAACTTTATTATAGACAAAACTGTAAAAGCAAAAATGAACCCAAGTCAAGTGTCCCAAAATAAAAGTCCACCAAATAGTCCCCAGGCAGCCAGATCTCTGGGCACTCCTCTGGTCACTCGGCAGGTGTGTGTCCAGTTAAGGTGTTATGTTAGGTGCCGTGCTGTGAGTTGGGTGCGGCTGCAGCTGCTGCGTCTGAGCTGTTGCTGGAGTCCTGGCCCCGAGAGGACAACAGGGACGGTGTGTTGAGGCACAGTCTCGGAGAGCTGGCTCAGCCCCGCGATGCTGAGCAGGTCCCTTCATCCATGCCATGGGGGGTGGCAGCCCCAGTACTGAGGACAGATGTACTGAGGCCGGGCTTGGCTGTGGACGGAAGAAGCAAAGATAGTGTAGTGGGCTGCCTGGTCTGTTAGCGGGGTCAGGAACTGGCATGGGGTGTCACATTTGCTCGTGGGCTGGGCATCGCTGTCGTGGGGTGTCGCCCGATTGCTGTGCCTGCATGATGGAAGCGGGCTGCTGTTGTGCTGCTGCGACTTCTGGGTATCTGTAGCCCTGGTAGGTGCAGGGGCCTTGGAAGCCCTGGATATGAGGGACATCACCGGGTGGGTGAGAGCAGCACCTGGACTGGGTGGGGCAGGTTCATCTGGATCTGGAGGGTGTGTAGCAGCGTGGTGATCCTCTCCTTCACCACCTGTACTGAGGAATCCAGCCATCTCTTGAGCGGTCTGGTGACGTAATTGAGGAAGGCTTGCGGTTGGAGGAGAGGATTCTTAATGGGGACGCAGTGAGAGCCAGGGAGACCTATGCTGTGTGCGGATGTGTTTCCCTGATCTCCATCAGACATTGTGGCTGTGCCCCCTCCTGCCATCTGGCTCTCTGCCTTACTGTGGAGGTGGAGGTGTGGGTGGATTGCGGCGTTTCAGCAGTGGTGGACCTCAATGTCTCCTCTCCCCACCGCGACCAGGCGATTCCTCATTCTCTCCACCACACTTTCACACCTGCCCGGGGTCCGGGTGCTCTACCGTGGCACCGCTCCACACGAAACCTGGCTGGAGACAGGACTGACTCTCGGCTGTGAGCGGGAACGTGTGCCGGTCGCAGCAGCGCTGCCGGAGAGAGAAGGGTCGGACAGATTGGAGCTCCTGCGTGCTAACGGGGTGGCCGACCACGTCAACCCCTGCCAAGCGAAAGCTGTCGACTTTGGCCCTATACGAGTTCCCAGCCACTTACATCTAGTTCTCTCTGTCTGTCAGGCTTAACCAACCGACGCCCTGGCCAGGATTGGTATGCATTTGAGGCTTGCAGCTTCCCCGTACCAGGTGTGCATTTGTTGCTTCTACCAGCCGAGGAGGGCGAGCGACAGTCAGGTGTGGTAGCCAGACCTGTCTGCCGGTCCTCTGCTCTCAAGCAGGCACCAAGGCTGGCAGGAAGCCTGGCAGGGAACCCTTGATTTAGGGCAAAGGCCATCTCTAGCAGGAAATGATCTGGTACTATGGAACACGCGGCTATATGGGTCTCAACCCTCGTAAGAGTCTTGTGCACGAATCAGAACTGGCTTGCCAGCTAAAGGCTGGAAGGAGGCTGTCCAAGTGAGCGCTGGCAGCGGAGGCTGCGAAGGCAGCTGGCAAGCAAGGCGGCAGGCAGAGGCTGGAAGGCAGGTCATGCCAGCAAATAGGCTGCGAAGCAAGCTGCAAGGGAGGCTGCCAGCAAGGCTGGCAGGGACGCTGCCCGAGGCTGGGAGGCAGGCTGGGAGCAGCTGGTAAGGGTGGCGCCCAGGAGGCTGGGAGGCAGGCTGCAGCAGCGGCCCAGCAAGGCTCCGCAGAAAAGGCTGGACAGGCAGAAGGCAGGCAAGGACTTGATGTATGGCAGACAGCAGGTCTTTCCTCCAAGTGCTGGCCACAGTGCGAGCGCTTCCCTTTATAATCCCCAGGTGTGCTTGCGCAATGGCATTACCCCCCGCATTCGCAATAACTCCGGCATCCGTCTTCTTGCTTCGCTGTGCATCACTAGAGCTTCCGCTCTGCCATCCGCTTTACTCCCGCTGTGCATCCGTTAACTGCGTCCGTTTTTTCCAATTCCGCGTCCGCCTTTGCTGAGGAACCCCCCGAAGCCCTGCCATCCACTCCCATGTGCTCCCATCCGCTGGGGCCTCCGTTTCGCATCCACTTTGCCATCGTTCTGCGTCCTCCCCCGCGGTGTATCCGTTCCTTTTCCATGCTTATCTGTTTCAATTATGCACAAGTTTTTGCCCTTTTGAGCGCAGAAACAACCGGATGCCAAACACTTGTTATCTCTTCCGTTGTGTCCTTTTGGCATACCGTTGGTCTATGTTTTGGCCCAAGTATGACACGGGCCTTAAGGAAGTGGAAACGTAGTTAAGAAAGTGAAATTTTGGATACACGATTCTTCCAAAGATACATTTTTAACTTGGAAACTTGGTAAACAAAAATAATTAGAACCCCAGGAAAAATAGAAAGTGGAAAAAGAAGCAAGTAGAACAGCCTTGGGACAATTGGATTAATTTGGTGATTTTTTGATTTTTGCAACTAGGCTGACATAAAATTAACTGTGGGTGGTTGATTTAAAAGTTTATTATAAATGGTTACTCCACTCTTGAAGAACTGAAAACGGAAACTTAAAAAATGGAAAGAAGGATGCACAAGAAGGGAGAAGTTCTTTTGGCTTCCAGTTATGTTTCATTCTAGAAATGGAGATCTGCGTAAGTATGAGAAGCAACAAGACAATGCTTGCAGAACAAGAATACTGGGACAAAGAAGAACATCTTTTTAATGATCAAATAATTTTAACGTGGGGAGAAAAAAAAGGAAAGGGGGGAAAGAGAGTAAAAGATCAGAAAAACAACCAAAAAGAAAAGACAATATCAGAATTATTCAGATATCAGAAAGCAGCAGAAGAGGGATTACAGATGAGAGGAGTTAGAAGCAGCAGAGACGAGGGGCAAAAGGGGAGGAGAGAAGAAGAGGGAGAAAGCAAGGAAAGAAGAAGTTGTAAAAGACAAAAACAAGAAATAGAGATACAGGGAAAAATATTAAGGATTGTAACCATAGTAGCTTGTTTAGAGAATAATGGGTTGAAAATTTAAACTGTAAAAGGGGATTTCTAATGGTACATGAAGATAGCGATTGTTATTATTACATAGAAATAATTTAGAAAATAGGTGATGGATAAAAATTATTTGTAATTAGTCGGAGTTTGTTAATAAATAAATTGAATTAAAATGATGAGAGAATTAAAAGGGAAACATTTTAATTATTAGTCATGATTTATAAAATATAAGGTAAGAAATACCTGCGGAAAAAGAATTAATCATGGAACTTTATATGTTATAATGTTTCCCAAAGAAGTATGATGATTCAATGAAAAGAACATGTTTAAGTTGTTAAATTTTAATGCATATTAAATGATAAGAATTGAATTGGAATGGAATGTGATGTTTATTTACAAATGTATATATATTTTTTCTTTTAAGAATATAGTGTCTATTTTAAAATGTACCAAGCAGAATCTGATTGGAAGTTATGTATATTATTGAATGCTATAATCTCCAAAAGCTATACATTAAAGCTTAAATAAGAGTTTGAATGGACAAAATTAAAGGATATAGAAGGTGCTAATGGTAACTACAGGGAAAAATTTCGTCTTAATAAGAAAAGATAATATCAAATTGCTAACAGGACAGACAAAAGTAATAAATATAATGATTTGAATTGAGATATATAATCAGAAACCAAAATTGAGAAAAAATAAAAAGGGAAAAAACCATGTAGAAATATAAAATGTTAATAAGAAATGGAACAGAATATAAAAACTGAGCATGAAAATTGAGTTTTGTCTGGTATCACTTGATCACTGTATAAGTGATAAACATGGACCATGCTCTTTTTCAAAAAGATGTTTTATT
>BHFT01081608.1:0-13593 GCA_004320025.1 Laticauda laticaudata
TAACAACGGATGGAACATTTTCTCGTCCGCTGTGTCCTTTTTACATATGTTTTGCATCCGTCGGCCTATGTGACAGGGCCTTTAAATCTTTTCAGGCAAAAAAAATCATAGATTCTGACTCCACTGATAAATGAGAAAATAATAGCGATTACCTAAAAATTTAACTTAATATTAGAAATTTTTACTTTCTATCAGGATCCCCAATCTTTTGGAACTGTTATTCTGTATGTGACTTTCTGGAATATGTTGGGGTTGTTTTATTCATTCACATATATTCCAGAATGTTTTTGGAATTCATTGTCTGAAATATATTGTGAAAAGGCTTTTAGTTTACACTCCATCACCCACATCAATACTGAGTATGTCATAATGTGTTGACATTGGTTCCAGTGCCCCGCATTATTGATGTAGATCAGGGGTGCTTAAATCTGGCCCATGGGACTGCCCTGGAAACAGTAAAGGATTGGCCCATGGTACCACTATCAGGAGAAAATGGGACTCAGGAGAACCACGTGTGGCCCTCCTGAGCTCCATTTTCACTGGCAAGGGTTGCAGGAGGCCGTTGCAGCCAGAAATGGAGCTCAGGAAGGCTGTGCATAGCACTTGCAAGTTCCGTTTTTGCTGGCAGAGCACTTGGGTTACCACAGGCACTCCGACATGAATGTTCAGGTGGCTATGTTCCCCCTGGCTTCCCAGTGCCCCCAAGGTCAAACACAACCCTGATGCAGCCCTCAATGAAGTTGAGTTTGACACCCCTGATGTAGATCTTCATATATGGGGTTGAGTTTCACTATGTCATACGATATTCATTCCTTCAATCCATTGTACTGCACATAGTAGCACCTGATTCAAGTTTTTAACTGAATTGTGTTTGGGGTTCCATTTGGAATAATCTCATGCCACATGATCAAATGACCATCTTTGATGCTTCTTAAAACCAGTCAACTAACTAGAAGCTTATGCACATCATTACACCAAGATTACTGAGTTAGAACTGTGTTGGACAAAACATTTAAGAATTTATTTCTCAGACTCATAGACTTTTATGTAGTACCATCATCATGGCTTTGAACTCTTATGTGACTTGCCATAGTTTCCATGCCTTTGAGCTTTTTGAGAAATTCATTTGCCATATCAGCTCTGTAATATCATTGTCAATAAATTACAGGAAATGCTCTTTGACAAACATAATTAAGGGGACATTTTCCTTGAGTTCTATATTACAAAATTTTCCATTAAATTAATTTCCCCCATATGGCTGATATCAGGTATGCAGACAGAGTAGTAGAGCAATGTCTTGCTCACCTTAGCTCTGTCACAACATTCTGCTTGACTTTTGTTGTCAGTAAATGTATGATTCCATTTTGATCCCCCCCTCAAGTGTATATAGATTTCTTGAATGATAACTTTTCCTAAATGTTGTAGAATCTAGGCAGCTGTTTAATTTAAAGAAAAGAAATTTCCATTGCCTGGCACAAAGAGGTACAGGTAATCCTCAACTTATGACCACAAAAGAGCCCAAGTTGCTAAGTGAGACATTTGCTAAATGAATTTTGCCACATTGCTTAAATGAATCACTGTACTAGTTAAATTACTAACTTCTGACAAGCAAATTGACTTTCACATGACCCTGGGAAATGTTGTGGTTAGCTGTCAGCAGGTGTGGATGGCTGAGGAGAGCAAGGACTCAAATGAGGGGCCAGGACCATTAGGGAGTGGACTGCTACCTTCAGAGATTGAAGTCAGCAGTAATGAGGGGGTTCCTGAGGAGCCTGTGCCAAGTGCACATGTGCTCAGGATTGCTCATAGGAAAGAGCAGTTACAACAGCATGGGTGACTCAGGAGTAAGGCTGCAAAGTAATTGCTCCTCCTTCAAGAAGATAAAAGCCAGTGGTGAAACTAACCTTCTTTGCAGAAGGCAAAGACGTTTTGAAACTACAGCCTCATCGACATTCTAATATCCTGAGTTTGTATTTGAAGATTCTTATTTTGCAAATTATTTCTTGTCTGTTATCTTTTGGCAAGTCTCACACAGTTTGACAAGGCTTATGCTTATCACAGCTAATTATTTTGTAAAAGCATCACAAGGTTTCTGTTCTTTTTGAATTATGTTTGATTTGTTGGAAATGGTTGTGGGTCAGAACAGGAAACTGCAACCGTCATAAACATGAATCAGCTGCCAAGTGGCTGAATTTTGACCACATGACCATGGGGCTGCTGCAGTGCAACTCACTGCCTGTAGAGTTGTAATTGCAGGAATGTTCCAATCTTGGATGGCAAACCTCAGATAAAGAATGTTTCCAAGTAAATACNTGGATGGCAAACCTCAGATAAAGAATGTTTCCAAGTAAATACAACTCAGGCAAACAAAGTCACTAATCTAAAGGAGGATTAGAGAGGGGAAGTAAACATTTGTTAGTTTTTAACTAGAGATAATTAATTGTATGGATTACTGTGCTGAACAGTAACGAAAGTTAAGCAGTGACCAAAATTAACCAATGATGGAGGATAACTAAAAATGTGTATAAATGCAAGACTAGACTCCAGTAAAGATAATCATGATCCAGTTGTTCATGATCAGTCAACTTGACTGCCTCATCATTACAACTGCCGTTGTAACTTCAAAACAGTCACTAAGTGAACTGTTGTAAATCAAGAGCTACCTGTTGTCTGACGTGTCCCACAGTGTGAAGTTTTGGTGTAACCACTCTCAATAACAGTGAACTATCTTGCCAATCAAGAGACACTGGTGTAGACCTATCTGCATGCTGACCATCTTAGATAGCCTTTCACAGTAGGCTCCTTTCAAACTCTGTGGAATGCCTGCAATAATTTGCTCTTTAGCATGGTGTGGCAGGTTTTAGCACATTGGGTTGAAAGAGTTTGCAACTAGTAAAACAGTATTCTGCATTCTGGATTTTCAAATCCATAGCTGTGATTGTTACATTATTACCATTGGCAATACCACATCATAATGTATTGGGAGGAACATTCTATTGCCACTGTCCTGGGAAAACATGAAGATTTCTACTTTCTGTGGCCCATTCAACAAAGCTAAGTTTTTCAGGCTAGTCTTTAAGTGAGCATGGAATCTTTGATCTCCTAGATATAAAGATTTAAACTCTGTAGCAGCTGTTTCTTTTATTTCCACCTATTTCTTTGTGATTTCCACTTTTCTACCACATGGTTATAGCCATTTGAGACAGAGAAACAGATGCTGTGGCAGCAATAACTGCCAAGTTATCTACATTCTATATGACTGGAAGATCAAGCATCTCCTCAATATCGACACTCTGTAGGGTAGAAGGATCACTGGGACCATTAATGTATCTTAGGAGAGCTCCTTCTGGTTCATACTGAAAGCTTTCATTTGCTTGCTTGCTTTTTCTAAACGCCATATTGATATTTGGCTGCTGTTCTGTACCAGGTGTAATGGGTCTTTTCACTCATCTGAAGAAGACAACTAAGAGTGCAGGTAGTGGACCTGAGGTGAGACTTTAGCAAGCAGCAGGAAACAGGAAAAAACTTAAACTGGTGTTTTAATCCAGGAATGTGCTAGATTTTCTGCACTCAAGGTCCTACTACTGTTTCATCCCTAACCCATTGTCTAGCACTTGAAGAGGTGACCTCAGTTTACTGTATGGTAATGGGTTGGTAGGACATTATCTTACATTTTAGGAGGAAAAATAAGCAAGAAGGATAAATGGCTGCAGAGAACAACATGGATACCCTTCAAGAGGGATTAACAGTAGAATTGACACCAGATAATCAAGCAATAAACAATACCCTAGTCAAGGAGCTACTAATTTATACAAACAAGCAGTAAATAACAGTCTAATCAAGGAACTACCAAGGAGAGAAAAAACCCCACTAATGCTGACAGGGCAAGCTACTGTATATAAACACAGAGTAGACCCTACTCTTTTCTGAAGATTTTACCTAGTTTGGTTACAAAATGCCAACAAGCAAACAACCAATCTGGCAGAGCACCAAAGATTCCACAGATTGGCCATTGTTTTGGAAAAGCTGTTTATTTGGTGAAAATTAATCTTTTCCAAAAAATTTTAAATCTTATTTTAATCAATAGTTATTACATTAGTCAATATACATGCAGGTATATTATGTATACATTAATTCAATTATTAACAGGTTGTGCTTGCCCTGCCTTTTTTTTTTTGCATTGTTGCTTCTGTCAAGTGTGCCAGCACAAAGGCATGTAACACTGATCTCAGCTGACACACATGTAACATTGATTTCAGCTGAAGTTGACAATTCTAGCTTGAAAAGGCAGGGAACCTGGATTTTTCATCCAGTTTTTTATCCAAAAAACTGGATGAAATTTTTTATTTTTATTTTATTTAGTTGATTTGTCAATTGCTTACAAGATACAGGTATAAGAATAAACATGGTTTTGAATACATGAGATAGATACTTATAAGAAAAATAAAAAGAAACAATAAGACAGGGATGGTAGGCATGATTGGTGCATTTAAGCATATCCTAGTGAGATTTGAATTGCCAAATTGCAGTCAGCTGGCAGTCAGAAGAAGTACCTTACAGTACAGCATTCTAACCACTATTCCATCACAGCTCCTAGATATCCTTTATCCAAAAGGATATAATTCCTTTTGGATAAATACTGTATATATTATGTGAGCAGTGTGGTGGTAAAGATGCTCCCCTCCCATTCAAAAGGTTAGAATTCCATCCTAGGCAGTGATAGATGTTTCTCTCTCAGGGACCAAAGACAAAATATCTGTTGTGAACTCTGCATAGGTGTCAGGAAGGGCATCTGACCAGTAAATGCTCAGCTCCATTTATTCTCCCTAACTCTATCCCAAATTAAGGGATACTAAAATAGTAAAAAGGGGGGAAAAGCTCCATATATTATGTATATATTATGTAGCACTATTTGATTTCCTAGTTGCCATATCCCTACTGCTGTAGGCAAACCAGACTAGTATGAAGATCAGTTACTTATGTAATGTCTCCTGTATTATTTTAGGTGAAAAAACTGAATCCCCCAATTTGTGTCCACTTCATATTTCCTTCACCTCGGTAGTGTGAAGGAAGGAGAGAGTCTACAACAATCATTTTTCACTTGGGGGAAAAGAGATTTCCCATTCCTGGAAGAGTGGGAATATTGTCAATATAGATACCCATTTCCTTCTATTTCATGATTCCAGAAGAAACTACTGGAAAACAAACATAATCCTTGGAATGACCTTGAACCAAACAGCAATAATTTCCCATTTTTACCATATGTTTTTTCAAAGATACAGATAACTATTTCTGCAATCTGCTATGCTACTCCCAAACTTCTGAAAAAATTTTTAAGTTGGAAATATAAAAACCTGCAGAATAATTACCCAGCTTTCTTTCTGAAATTTAATACAGATGTTTTATTTGCTGACACAATCCCTGTGTATGCTTCACAATAATTTATTCTGCAACTCTTCCAAAATAAATGGCAAAATCTCATCTTGGAACACAGCTAATAATAAGTTACATAAAATGCCTCAGCTGATCATAAACCATAAGGTTTGTTAACATTGTACACATATGCAATATATCTAGCCTGCTAAACTGTCAGTCCTCTACACAGCAAAGCAATAATTATAGCTTTCATTAAATTATGCTAAAAATCAAAGAGTTACATAGCAGGCTTCAGTGAGTAACATTTCTTGCAGCATCTGTGAGAAGTCGGAACAGGGAATTTTGCTGCCCTCATATTTGGTTGGCTTTCTTTTATGCTCTTGATAGTCAAAATAGCTGGGGAGATCCATTAACTCTTATTATACATCACACAAGGGTTTTTGTGAATTTGCATGTAAGAGAAAAAGAGGATTAAATTGTATGTATGCAGCAGGTGAATTCATCTTGCTTCATGGTGATTTCTGCTTGCAGGATGCTGTAAAGCAAGGGTCCCCAACCCCCAGTCTGCAGACTGTTTCTAGTCTGTGGTCTATTGGGAATCGGGCTGCACAACCAGTGGGCCAGCATGTGAATATCCATTTATGCATACATAGGAACAGGTTGTTTATGCATACATAGAAACCATCCTCTCCCCTTCACCAGCGCCACTTCCTGCTATCACTGCTGTCAGTCCACAGAGGCAGAAATGTTGGGGACCGCTGCTGTATGTATATTAAAAGATATTCCATGGGAACATTTAGCATTTCTGTAGAAACTCCACGTCATGAGTTAGACTCTGTCCCAGGGCTAGAATTGCCATGAATTAGAAGATTCCATAGGCGGAAACTGGTATCAAAGCACATCTCTTATGAAGGAAGGGTACCATTTGGTCCATATTAGAAGAAATATCTTAGGACAGAGTAACTTTGTTTCTTAACTTTAAAGATTCAGCTGAAGGATCAATGAATATACATATGCAAGCAATTGCCCAATACCTGAAATGTAATGATGTAATCATGGGGATTATGTGGCAGCCATAACTTCAAGGATGGGTCTTAAGTAACTTTTGGGGATCCATCATTACCTCAGCATAACATAATGGTTGTAAAGTGACCAGTCATTAAGCAAGGACTATCTCTAATAGTGCCCATTCTTCTGCACAATGGAATAATAAGGAAGAAATAAGGACATGAAAAGCACATGCATTCAACAAATCTTGAATGAATAAAAGTTTTACCAAATCATGACATTTATGAAATTCATTGATTATACTACTACTACTACTACTACTACTACTACTACTACTACTACTACTACTACGATCACTACTATTACTACCGTGTTTCTCATATAATAAGGCCGGGTCTTATTTTTTTTTTAGTCCCCCAAAAATGGCTAGGCCGTCTTTTTGGGGGTGACTTAATTCCCCCCCCCTCGCATCTTCGGGCGGGTGGGTGGTGACAGCTTGGATGTTGACCTCGGCGTTGGTGGGGCACTTCGTATCGGGGTCAATGCAGGCAGCGCCATATCTGGGTGTGCAACAAAAGTACTTCCTAATGGCAAGCCCCCCCCCACCATTCCCCACCATTTCTCATGTTTTAATATAGGCCTTAATTTGGGGGGAGGGGCTTAATTTCACTTCATGCCTATAAAACATGCTGGGACTTCCTATTGGGAGAGGCCGTATTGTTGGAGAAACAGGGTATTAACTTAAATATAAGCCATATGGCAATTAGAATTGCAGAGAGATAACATTATCATGTCGGTCCTGTGGGAGTCTATATCATAATTTGAACTTGTATTTCTCCAAGTGAGCATGACAAATTTGAAGAATTCGTTATTTCTCTGTAATCAGCCCTTTAAAACTTCTGTCAAGATATTAATTATGGGATAATTATGAAAATGAAAGCACAATTCTATAAAGCAGTCATATAATGGTTCTGACAGTGGAGGGAAACTAATATGAACGTAAGGATTCATGAAAGTGGGTATTAAATAAAGCATGAATTGGAGTTACCAGTGCAATGGATTATATTGCCAGTCTTCTGGCAAGTAGTGGTAGTATTTAAATTTTGATATCTGAGGAAGATGTGATCTAATGAAGAATCATATAGCCAGTTCCAACAAAACTTCACATTATGCATCAACATGCAGTGGAGAGGGAAGATTATGCTGTGGAAAAGTTGAGAGTTTTGCAATATCAAAGTTTTTGTCCTGGCTGCAATGGACAGTTTATAAGATTGGTTGTAAAAACATCTTGAACTGAAGATAGATTTGACTAATGCAAAATGAACCTTGCACATCATGAGTTTAGCATCAGGGAGATTTGATGCATCTGTCCATGGCTAGGTTTACTTATATTCAGTTTGCTTTGATTTATCCCAAGCTATTTTTACTGCAACAGAACATATCTAATTTTCAGACAAAATTATTGCAGATTATATTTTCCTTGCTTGTACTATAATGATATTTCTTTGCTATAAAAACTAAATTGTCCAGGTTCTTAGGTCAAATTACCAATTTATTAAACACAGTGAAGAATTAAGGGCCATTGTTCTGACAAGTCCCTTTCAAGTGGTTTTTCCAAATATCTAGTGCTGCAGATCTCCTGATTGTACGAATCCCCTAAAGCTCATGATTTAAGTGTTTCAAAAGCTAATGACTTTTGACACAAGGAAACCAAGGCCAATTAATCATATTACTTGTCTGATTTACTTGGTCAGGTGTGAAAAATCTTTTCAAGTTGAAGGAATCATTATATAAACTCATATGATGACTGGGTGCAGTAAAACAAAAATGGCTGACATCTTATTAAATTGTGGCCACATTTCATACCATTTCATATAAATGTCACACAATTTGGGAGATTTGTCAATCTTTTGGAGTCCTTGAGCCTAAGATTCTCCCCCTGTTAAACTGAATAACATAGCTGAAAGCATATTCTGGAATTGCAAGCAATTGCAGTGTTGGACAATAGTTAATTCAAGGCAAAGGTGGGATTCAATTTATTTTACTACTGGTTCTATGAGCATGGCTTGGTGGGCATGGCATAACTTGGTGAGTGTGGCAGGGGAAGGATACTGCAAAATCTCCATTCCCACCCCACCCCACTAACCTGCTTTCCAGCTCTGTTCTTCTGTATAGGGCAACAAAAGAAGACCCAGATGATCAGCTTGGACTTGGGAGGCAGATAATAGATGGGGGCAGGGCCAGTCAGAGGTGGTATTTGCCGGTTCTCCGAACTACTCAAAATTTCCACTACTGATTCTCCAGAACTGGTCAGAACCCGCTGAATACCACCTCTGATTCAAGGAAGTTTACTGACCTATTGAAAACTCCTATGGAGTTTTAAAGTATATTAGAACTAATTTGTGAAGATTTTAGAGTTGTACTATATTTTTGCAACATAGTTTGTGAAATTATTTTTCTAATCCCTTAATTCATCTTGGCAAATTAGTTTTCTCTAATTTTGATTAATATGTTGCCATTTAATTTTTGTGCTTTTTTTATACAGATTATCATAAACACGACAAAAGATAAAACATGTCGTTATTGATGGAGTTTGACATTTAAGAAGTTGAAATGTCACTATTCATCACAATTAAGACAATACATGCTACAATTAAATTTGGCTTTGCTCTTTTCCTAGTTTTTGCAATACATCATGTGTAATTTAAAATGAAAATGGGAAGTTCACTGAATTTTTGTTTATTATATATATTTGCATATTGTGAACCCATCTTATGATATCTGTCCAGACTTGACAATTAAAACAGTGCAAAAGTTAACTGTTGTAGAGGATTCCATTTTATCTTGTGTGCCAAAGTAACTAGAGCAAGCAGAAGTTAGGGTGTTCTTACCCAGTGGTCTTGATGCTATCACAGCTATAACTATGCCTATATAACTATGCCAAAATATTACTATGCCTATTTTTTTCAGAAAGTTATTCTTCTCTTCCAGATGTCCAAGACTGGGAACTTTCTGTTATCCATCCACAATTTTTTATTCCATAATTTATTTCTTTTCAAACCCTTTTCTTAGACTTGTAAGAGCCATGGTGGCGCAGTGGTTAGAATGCAGTACTGCAGGCTGCTTCTGCTGACAGAAGCAGTTCAAGTCTCACCATCTCAAGGTTTACTCAGCATTCCATCCTTCTAAAGTGGGTAAAATGAGATTGTTGGAGGCAATAGGCTGATAATTTTTGTATTCTCTTAAAAGAGGCTCTTCAAAATATCAGAGGAAATGTTTTATCATCTTAAAAGAAAGAACACTCTGAAGTTTTGGTTTCATGAAGAATAATTCCAAAAAACCATCCCTAATAATAGGGATGTCTGCTTGCTAGTCTTACAAGAGCAAGACTAGGCTCATAAACATCAAAGAATGCTCTCAATTATGTTAATATAAAATTAATCAAAAACAACTTTTTATATCTGTCAAGCCAGAGGCACTTTCCTCTCTCATAAGCAATGAATAGAAGGAAAATGTTAGGTTGTATTTTATTTCCCCATTTTAAATACTGCGAAGAAAGTAAATAAAAAACAAAAAACTACCAAGGTAAATCTTTTTAGACAGTGATTAGATATCCAAGAATATATATATTTTACAAATATCTTTATTAAGTTTCAAAAACAAACATTAAAATACAAACTAACATAATGGGGAAAATGGAGAGAAACAACAGGAAAAGTTAAAAAGTGACTAAAACAATCAAATATATAACAAAAGAGACCTCCAACTTTTTTCAGTTGAGAGATGATAATTCAATAAAACATCTTTCTAATTTAACTGAAAAATTAATATTTAAACTATCTTAAACTACTAATAATAAACAATGCAAAGTCAAGATTCACATTGTTCTCTTGTTTTTAATCTAATACATAATAAATGGTCAAATATATTAATATATAGGTTATTCATATTTAAAAACCACAATATTTCCTTAGTCAAAATATTTTTGATGGAGAGGATTGAAACTTCCCTTTTCACAGGAAGCAAAATCTTATAGCCTAATATTTGTTGTGAGTAGAATTGGGGCCCTGCTATCTGCAAAACTTTTACTTGTTGTCGTAGTAGCAATAACAATAAAAACATTTTTCCTTCCACAGAAAATAGAATAATCCTTATATTAATATACACCTGCTAGGGATTTGGTAATACCATAAACTTGGTATTTTATATTAATAAAATATAAGATTTTTATATTTTATATTAATATACACCTGCTGGGGAAATACCATAAACTTGGAAGAGTAGACGTCTTGGTCTAAGATATTTAAAAAAAAATTGGGGAAAGATTTATAAACCACTATGTAAGTAAGGTGACCTCCCTCCTAACTCCAACAGATTTTATTCATTGTGGAAACAAAATTTTATTCTTAAAAATCTCAAAACATCAATAATCAAGCCATTTTTTCCTGATTTAGAGGGAAGGTCTGAATGGTATGTTGAATTTCTTCAGGCATTCTTATTTGCCCTTAACACTTTAAACTTAAATATATACCAGTTCCACCAGACATTAGGCACCAATTATGTTTAACATGTTTAGTTGGAAAAATTAGATACTTTGTTCCATGGAACCAAGTATAATGCTGCTGTAACATCACTTATGCCTTGATCTGAAACTATATATTTCTATTGTTTGAGGTGGGGGATGGATAAAATAAAAATATGTATAAAAATATAGAAATATAACGGAGTGCTGATAAAATATGATGGAGGCTTTTAGTTACATATTTGAGCTGTTTCTAACAATATTATGAAGAATGGGTAAAATAAACCACTCTGAATGACTATCTCCATTCAATGTAGGCTGCAGCTTTTCTGGGCCTTAAGCAACAGATCTGTAATGTCCTGTTCACATTCATGCTTAGAAATCCATTGGCAATCATTTCATCAAACAGTACTTCTGAGGACTTCCTGATTCATAATATAGATGTTTGATAATTGATATTTGACAAAATGGGATGGGATAGGATCAGATGGGATCAGATAGGATAACCTTTATTGTTATTTTTTTCTGTGAGCACAGTGGCACACATTAAAAATGAATTTGTTGCCTGCTCTCAAAAGAGAATATACTGTACACATACATAACACACACATACATGTTCTACATAGCAGAAAGAGGAAACTTGAGAGTTCACAAGATTGAAACTATATGGAACAAAACTGACTGAATCTACATGTTGTGCTTCTGATATCACAAAGCCTCCTCTTAGACAAACAAAGCAGGTCATGAAGAGAATGTATAGCATCCCAGACATTACTGTGGAACTTGCTCTAGCATCACCTATATGCTATGTCCTGGATAAAAGGGAGTGCATTACCAATGATCTTTTCTGCCATCCTCACCACTCTTTGTACCACCTTCCTGTCCAAAGCAGTCATGCTTCTAAACCAGAGAGTAATACAGAATGACAGGATGATCTTTATCGTTCCTCAACAGAAAGTGGTAAGGACTGGGGAAGGAAGATGAATTTTTCTCATGTGATGCATAAAGAAAGAAACTCACTCTGCCTTGGCTGCATATGAGAGGTAAACACACTTAGGAGACAGAGTGAACTCATCATGCACATCACAGCAGGGGTAGAAATTTGGACAGAGATGTATTCACGCATCAACAGGTTACATTGCAATTAGGAGTGTTCTAGTCATTTGCAGGACTCCTGCTAGTACATGGTTTTTCACAGACTCTTTCCAGTGTTACAGACAATAGATGTCTAGCCTATAATTTCTATCAATTTCACTTGAGGCCCAGTGAAACATAGCTTGCAGTGTACAAATGGAATGTGCACTCAAAGTACACTGCAGCATGCAATCTTTTTCTTAACAAGGAAAGGGTACCTTTAGATTGAAACTTTGAAAAACTACTGTGCTAAGTGATTCTGCAGTGGAAATTTTGACAGAAACCAAAAGAAGCACTTCTTTGTCATGAGATATTTACGAGAAGTCTCATAGTTTGGGAGAGTAAGTTGTTAATGGGAAGATTTATTGATTTCCTTTTGTAAGGGGGAGGGAATCCTGGTGATACATCTGTGTTCTGCCACAATAATGTTGTCAAAAGGATGAGATTCCTTCCTTCTCTCTGTTTGTTATCCAAGCGGGAAATTTAATACAAATTGCCAGAGAGTCAGTGGAGAATCAATATATGTGTATTCACCCAAAATTGTCAAGATGCTTTAGATGGGTGGCTGCACCAGGGCCTTTCCATCTTCTTTTGATAGGTCTTGTCGTTTAAAATTTAGCCAATCATTCATCATTAATACAATGAAATGCATCAGCTTATTATAATAATTTCTACACTATCGGTGTCAACAACTTCCACATAGCATGAACATTTTCCTTTCATATACTGTTAAAACAGATGTTTCCTTATCCTAAAGTTTTAGTAAACTTCCTTATTTATGGCTAAGTAGATATCTCTTTATCTAGTTAAACAATGGGCATTTTATCTCTCCTATACAGTATAAATATTTCTCTACACATAAGATATATCTATCTATCTATGTATCTATGTATCTATGTATCTATCTATCTATCTATCTATCTATCTATCTATCTATCTATCTATCTATCTATCTATCTATCTATCATCTGTCTATCTAACTTGCCTGACATAGATTTTTTCCCACAATATATTTTCTTGTTTATTCTGATAGGAACAGTTTTTACAAATTGCATTATTTTAAACTTATTATGAACAAGATAATGAAAATATTCTAATAGGAAAAGCAAACAAGAAGCATTAAACCCTAGTCTCCCTAATATAGAAAGCTAAATTTCAAATTTTAGTTTCAAAGTTTATCTTCATGGCTGCTGTACTGAACCACTGTTACTTACAAGTTTAATTTATTATTATGGTTAGCTGCACTGTCACTCAGATGTTTAGACTGAATTTGACATTTTATCTGAAGGACCCGAAATAGGTTGTTCAAAGGTATCAGAGGAATGGTCAGAGGATGTAAACTGTTCAAAATAAAGATGCTTTTTGCGATTGACTAATAATGATTTTGTAAATGTTGATGATCATGGAAGCTTTAAGCCCCTGTCACACTGTACCAACGGATGGAAAGAGGATGCAAAACGGAGAAAAACACTTGTCATTAACGTGATGTATCCGTTCTGTACTCACTGCCTCCGTTTTTCATCCTCTCTATCCGTCCAGCATCCGTCTATTGA
>BHFT01081615.1:0-14755 GCA_004320025.1 Laticauda laticaudata
CACCGCTGCAGTCGTCTTCGAGGGGAAAAACACCAAGCCCAGGAGGGGAGATGTGGCTCCCCTCACCCTGGCTTGTGGCTTCCCCTTACCCCACCGCCCCTCCAAGGCAGCTTCAGCCCCTAATCGTAATGATTGGGGCTCTCCAACGAAAGAGCCACTCTTTGACAGGGTAATGGAATAGGACTAGGAAGACACAGAATAGGCTTCAAAAAGTGTTGAAAGATACTTACCAAAGGAACTCAATGTCCACCAATCATGCAAAATTCAAGGCAAAAAGTTATTTTCTTAAGCTTCATTCTGAATTATCAAGGACATTTAGTTGGTCTGACAGAAAACCTAGGAAAATGTTTTCTTCTTCCTACTTATAATATCTACCTCCTTTGAGCTAAGTTTACAATTATTTAATACTAGGTGGCTGATAGATTGCCTCTCTTCATCCAGTGAGATTATTAATTTTGTGAAGTTCCCTTTTATATGCTAAATTGAGACCTGTCCTCTGCCTTTTGTCAGTCACACCACATGACTGACATGAATTACATAACAATTTACACAATGATGTTATTATGCAAGTGGTATTACTTCCCCAGCCCCTTGTGGACATTTATACTGAGATACTGTATATATTGTTTATATTATATTAATGTTTTCATAATTTGACATTCTCTATCTTATATTGCTTTCAGTGTATATAATTTTTTAAGAATGCATAGTTTATTTATGCTATTTTTATTCATCTTATTTTGAATTGAGACAGAAACATGTTTTTTCTTCCTTCTCCACTTCATGTTTATCTCAGTACGGTAATATTATGAGACAGGTCAGGTTTAGTTGAGCATCATGACTATCAAAAATTTGAAGTTAGGTTTATTTTTCTAAACTGACGTTATTCAGTTTTTCACCCACACACAACCACATTTGAGCTCAAAATTTATGTTGCTAAGTGAGACAGTTGTTAAGTGAATTTTGGCCCATTTTACGACTTTTCTTGCTACAATTGCTAAATGAATCACTGCAGTAGTTAGGTTAGTAACATGGTTGTTAAGTGAATCTTGACTCCCCCATTAATTTTGCTTACTCGAAGGTCACAAAACCTGGGACACTGCAACCATCATAAATATGAGTCAATTGCCAAGCATCCCAATTTTGATCACATGACCATGAGAATGCTCCAACAGTTGTAAATGTGAAAAATGGTCACTTTTTTCAATGTCATTGAAATTTCGAATGGTCACTAAACGCAAGGTTTTAGGTTGAGGACTACCAGTACTTTATAAGCAACTCTTTGGAACCAATTTTATATCAACACATTACAATGTAATATTCCACTCTGTATTCCGTTCTTTTTATTTTTAAAACACAGTAAAATTTTAAATGATCTTTTGAAAAGTCCCTGTTCTTCAAAAAATAAATCATTTGAAGTGAATACCAAAAAGCAGAAAATGACTTAATAGAGCAGTAAAGGATCACAGAGAAATATTTATAACTCTAGTGGGTTTCAAGCTACAGATCTTGCCTTTAGTAGGCTATCTTTGGAACAAGGGGCACCATTCTGAAATATAGCCCCTCACTCACGTTAAGGTCGAGATGATGCTATTGCTTCATATTTAGATCATGGCTAGTGAAGAATTATAGGGTGCCTATTAGTCACCTATTATGTGACTTAGCATTTCCACTCAGTTTAGTAACAACAGTTGGTTCGTTGGGGGCTGTAGGGGGCAAAGGAGATTGAGCTTATTAAGAGACGTCCTGGATAAATGAGCTGAAGGAGAGGGCAGCAAGACAGATGAAAAGTCAGGATCACAGACATGGAGTTTTCAAAGAGATGGATGGTGGCCTCACATTCCGAGTACAGCTGAATGGCTCACCTTTCCATTGTCTCAGGTAAACCCTGGTTATGCCTGTGGTGTTATACTAAGATAATTTTTGAGGATGCCTGTAAAGAGAATCCCCCTTTTTTCAGAATTGTACAAACAAATGTAAATGGATCATATTGATGTAACAATGTTATCTATTTTCTTTGAAAGAAAGTTTAGAGCATTCAGAAAATTTGCCACAACTATGTTGACAGCAGCTAATTATTTGTAATGATAGTTACCAGAAATATCAATACAGTTCCTTTTTTTGCAAGTGTAATATTCCTTTGCATCAGACTACAAAATGTTTTGCTTGAAATTTTGTTTCTGATGATAAGTTGAATTAAGAACTTTATATTGCTTTATGTACAAAAGAGGGGTTAGAGGATACTGTTCAATATATGGCTAAGTATGTTGTAAAAAGCAAAACTCTTTAATACTCCCTGATTTCAGTGAAAGAGTAGGGAGATTGATTTAAAAATATGAACTTCAGCAGGAATCATACCTTTTGCTAATGTTTTATAGGATGCAATTGCTGTTCTTATTTAAACAGGTAAACATGGTTACACTCCTAAAATTTCTTCATTCAAGAAAAAAAAACCTCATAAAATTTGTATCAAATGTATTTATAGGTACAAAAAAAAGTACAGCTCAGATATGAGAGCACAAGCCTGGAAGTTGTTTTGATCAATTGGAGTATTTAGTCTCTTCCCCACAACAAGCCTTTTAAAATCCCATTAAATGTGCTAAAGCCCACTGAGGTCAATAAGCAAATTAAGCAGTAGGTATTAATTTTGTTATTTGTAACTGATCATACTATACTGGAATGTTTAGTATGGATTTTTTCTTTATTTTTCCTTGGACTATATTGTCATTTTATTCTTTTACTTCATAATCTGGTCAGAGAATATTTGTTAGTGGTTGAATCAAAACTATTTTAATAAAGTAATAACAGTCCCACTTCTGACTGGGATCCTGGAAGCAAGTATTTGCATTGAGAGAAAATATGGATTATGTTCATTTGAACTAGTTATTTCTTATCCATGTCTTTAGCATGGGTAAACTGTGCTGCATACATTGACTCACATGTCAATCAAAATCTGTGGGACTGATATTTTGATGCACAAAGAAGTAAAAGAACAAGTTACTTATGTTCCTGTTGAAAAGTATAGAATACATACTACTTGTAGAAATAAATAGCTGTCCATTAAACCCAAAGCCTGGAAGAAACACTTGAATAGCCTACAAAGTTCCTTAGCATGACAACATTAAGATTGTACAAGATAAACAGGCTCAAAATAAGGTCTACTAAATAAGGTCCATCTTATTCATAGTATAGAGTACTTTAAATAAAAAAGTGCTTTGCTTATCAAACAAGTCAGTTTTAAATGAATGTATTTCTTTGTGAGAAATGGGGAAGTTTCTTTAGAGAGGAATTTCTTTAGCCATTGTGCATGCCATGAATTTCATTATAACTTGTAATAAATAACTTACTCCAATTAAGACATCTGTAGAACAGATACAACAAAACATCTGCAGTAAAAAAAATAACAGTGACAGTAATCACAATCCAATCCTGCTATCATAAAATGTCATAACAATCATAACAGTATACAATCCATATACAAGCACTAAGACAATATTCATATACATGAAAATTAAGGAAGTAGAAAAAAGCAGTTGGATACAGTATATATGTAGGCAGTGTTTTTAGCTTTTTTCCATTTGGCTTTAAAACTACTGCTGTTTTCTCATTTTGAGCAAGAGAGCTTTGCTGTAGTGGTTACTCGGGCTATAGATATTTCCTCATAGCCCATTGTTGTTTGTTACAAAACAGAGTTTTACAGAATTAGAACCTAGAAAAAGGGAGGAAATACTTGGCCCACCACAAGATAAGTACTTAAACTTGAATGTATTGTATAATGTTTCTAATCCATAAATCCATTGTGCTAAGTGAGGCTTTATTCTGAGTCAATTTATAAAGGAAAGCACTGTATATGCGACATTGCTGATATCTAGATAAATAGTTGACTCTTGTATTATTCAGACCAAGGTTAGACACATCCTCAGTGATTTCAATGGATTTAAACATAATTAATCCTACATTAGCTTCTCTCCTACTGCCTCCGTTCTTGCGCTTAGAGTGCTCAAAAAGAAAAAAAAAAGTGTCCAAACTTTGCCTCCATATCGTTCTAACTTGCTTATCAGAAGTAGCTGCCTTCTGGCTTGCCTGTGAAATAATAAACTAGTGAGCCTGAATTGCATTAAAATCAACTTTCCTTCTAACCCAGGCTTGTCATTTAACAACTCTCACTACCCACTAATTCTGTTGCTTACCTCTGATTGGCCCCATCCTTCTGTGGTGCACAAGTATACACCGCATTCAGAAACTGACCTAGAACTGAAGTCTGATACACAAGAGCTTTCTGTTTCTCTGTGACTCATTTGACATTAACATAATTATGTTATAGTAGTCAAAGTGATTTTCAAACTATGAGTAATGCAAAAATGAGAGAATGTGTATAGAGGAGAGTGAGCATATCAGCTGGCTGAAGTAATCACCAGCTGCTGATAGCAGCTGAGGAATGGAAGTCCTGATGTAAAACTATCCATGTCTGAAACTGAAATAAAGCACTGAAACCTAGAGTGCAAGCAGTCCCCTAGGAATCAGGGAACATCCAAGGCCAGTTTATTTTCTCCTAATGATAATGAGAACTTGTGTAATCAAGAGTTCCTTTGTTTATTGATTTTTCTCTACTTTCTTTTTCCAAGATCTCAGAGTTACCATTTCCACTTCTAACCAAACTGAGTTGTAGATTTTCTAAAACTTCAAATTTCCCTGGAAATAATAAAATGAAATAAAAGAAAAGAAAAAAAACATTTTTGCAACTCAGCACTGCTTGTAAAATAAAAGTTCACTTTGCCCTGCTCAATTCCTTAAAACTTCTGATTTTATGTCGAGTGTAATGTGTGCTATACTACTAAAGTTAAAGAAAAACAGCTTATATAATAGTTCTTTGTTTTGATTCCCAACAACCTCAAAACCTCACACTCTTTACAATATAGCCAGGACCTGCATCCTTACATATTATCAATATTTATTCTGATATAATACTTTACAAATAAAACCGATAATGTCACAATAATTAAACTGTAACTGACCATGTTTGAAGAAATGATATATTCTTATCTATAATTTCAGATAATATCTGAAATTTGTGTTAAATTTGTGGAAGTTATTTTGAAAAACAACAACTGTTGTTTGCCAGTTTCTTTCTACAGTTTTTTATTATGATTGTTAATCTATTCATTCTTAATTTGACATTTTGCACTAACAGAATCATCATTTAAGAAAATTGTCAAAACAGAATTCTTTTTAAATTTAAAATCTTTAAATTTTATAACTTCTTAAAATGTTATAAAATTAACTTTCATACTTTTATGATTAGTTTGATTTTAATTCTGCAATAAAATTTTATCACTTTTCAATTATAATCATTGTGTTATTTTTTATAAAGTTTTTTGAAGTGAGGTTCGATTTTTTTTCCTTCTCTGTTCCATTGTTTTCATTATAATTGATGATCAGTTGGCTCCTTTGTAGACATAGAGTACATTAAAAAAAACCCAACAGTTTGCCATACTATCCATAGTGTTATCAGTTCCCAACTTCAGACCTTCAATTTTTATCATTTTTTATTTTATTCAAAAATAATTCCCCTCAAAGATCACCAGAACAATTAAATTTTAAGTTAAAAATACCCCCCTTCAAATATCTCGGTTATAGAAAGAGTTTCAGATAATTTAAAAACTTACTATCTTTTAATGACATTTTAATAGACTTAATAAATAATTCTTCATGATTTGGGATATTTTTTCTAAGAAAGTAAAGAAAAAATATCTGACTTTTGATTTGTTTCAAAATGGAATATCTCATATTTTTCTGCATTTTTGGGGTGAATCTGCCAACTGAAGGTGACATAATATCTCTTCATATAAAATTGGTTCAAGTTCATATATTATGTGTGTCATGCTATAATAATTTGTCTAGATTTTACGGTCCATATGGAATGGCTAAACATATCTCTAGGAATTATATATGTAGTTTTTATATAATTTAGCTCTTTTTAAAAAGAGAAGAGGCTATTGATTAGTTTCTCACAAATGTCACAGGACTTGAATAGTATAAATCGATTAGAACTAATGTTTACATTTAACTAACACTGTTTCTTTTTTTCTTTTTTTACATTTCTTTATCAAACCTACTAGTTTCCATATGCAGTAGATACATTAAAACAGTGGACCAAATATGACAGTGCATACATTTGATTCTTTTTTTCAGCTAGTTTTATCTTCTTGCTAAAGCTAAAAAAAAAAACAAGGCATCATTTTTCAAATATGTAACAATATTTTATCATTATTTTACATATTATTGTAAGATACATTTGAATATGCACACAACTTTCTTAATGTGAAAAATATATGAATACAATTTATCCTTTCTTATTTGCACTAAATTGCTCAAAGGTGGAGCAAAACAATAAAAAAACTTTATGGATGTAATTAAATCAAGTGGAATATGAAAAGGATTGAAAAGAGTTCTGTAAAGAACAAGTGATATGCCATTCAAAGGATTGATCATAATATCAGCATAACAGTAGCTATCAAATATACGTATAACACCAGACATATTTTGATCAATTAAAAAAAATGCAATTAATGTAGCAATGCTAAGCTTTTCTTGGAAGGAATAGATTTGATTAATTGAGAAGGGATTTATTTCCAAGCACTGTAAACTTGGATAGGATTATATTGCTTAAAATCACTTGTTGAAATGCATGATGAATGAATAAGTCAAAAGGACTGGGTATAGCGAGACAAAATTCGATAATGTTTTTCTGTTAATAAACCGGTAGTACTATTTTAGTTTGCTTCAGATATGTTCCTCCTTCATCTGTGAATTCTGGAAGCATAGTTCTAGAAAATATGGAGGATTACAGTTTGAGGAACTGCTAGCTTACTGCAGTACAAATTGCTTGAGTTCCCTTCCATTTCAAAAGCAAGCTGGATTTGTTATTTGACTCCAGCCGAAACATATTAAAGGGAGGGGGAGGAGTGTGTTTCTTTTCAACATTTGCATGGAATATTTTAAATGAGATTATTTCATAATATAATGGAAATGTTCTCAGCTAAAGTGGCCAGATCACAATATCAAGGAGTGTACGACTGCAATTTGTCCTGCCTGACAGTATTAAAGGTTCCCCTAAAAACTTGCCCAAAGCGAGAGAATGATAAAAACGTTACCTGCTAAAATTTTCATTTTTGGCAGAACTCTCTGACTGGAAGTATATGTGAACAGGGAGACAGAATTTTGATTGTGATCATCATGATCATCACTGAGATTCACTGTCAGGATGGGTTAAGATGACAATAAGGGAAAAGAATTTCTAGCCTTTTTACCTATCCACAAAACATACTTTACTTTCATTTTTTAGAAGCGGTAGAGTCTTAATTTCATTCTCCAAATATGATGTTTAAATTATATTTCTGTCAGGCACTTTGAATAAGGTCTTAAATCATCTTTGGCTCTTTTGACCTTGAAATGCAAGAAATACTTTAAGCCAATCAGCGCTCATTTCTTTCCTTAAAGCTGACAAATTTTTATTTATCTATTTTTTGTGCCTTTAAGTCAGTATTAATTTTCCAAAGTGGTTTGCCATTGCTTTTTTCTGAGGGCTGAAGGAAAGTGTTTGGCAAAAGGTTACCCAGCTGGCTTTGGGTGCAAGATAGGACTGGAACTCAAGGCCTCCTAGTTTCTATCCTGGTATCTTAATGACAACAGGAAACTGACTCTCAAAAAAAAAGGAAAGGAAAGGAGGGAGAAAAAAAGCCCAAGGCATTAGAGGAATGTAAATAAGTGTTCTGTCTCACTACTTGGTAGCAGATTATAATAACCTTACCCTTTCTACACAAAAAAGAAATAGCATTTGATGTTAGATATCTACATCCATCATAATATATATATGCCTAAGCATTTTGTTTGGAAAATCAAATAAGAAATTACAATGGTTGGAAGCTATGTTAAAGAAATGTAAACAAAAGTCATTACATCCTCCATTGCTTCCAAGTTATCTTCTCACCATCCTCTGTTGCATTTCAAAGCTGTGAAAATGAATGACCAGCAATTTTGCAACCAGGTGTTTTCCACAATTGCCATGCCCGAGATTACACATTGCTTCAGCAGTTGGGACTCTTCTTTCTTTTTTGCCTGTCAGTTTTGGTTACTTATTTTGGCTCTCTTGATGAAAACAAGGGTATTTTTGAATGCAGTTACAAAATTTATGGAACTGTGTCATTGATTAATATTCATGTACCTGAATTACTGATTAATACATTTGCATAATTTGCCTGAGTAAATCTGTTCCAAGAATTGTCAAGAGCCTGGCAGCATACAAGTGTTATGCATTATTACTTTTATTATTAAATGTACCTGCCATTGGAGAAAGACTTTTTGCGCATGAGATTTTATCAGTAGTGGTAAGCAAATAAGGAATTACAGGCAAACTTGCATTGAGGGGGAAAAGGCAAATATATTCCACACAATCCATACAAAAAAGTAATAAGTTCCAGAAATTGCAGACTGAACTTGGGGTGGGGAGATTTACAGGTGTTGCTTATGGGAAAAGGGGCTGGTTGTAGAGCTGTAGCTTTCAATAATTTTAAAGAATAACTCCTGAAGGTAGGCCATAGTGTGAAGCCAATGAGTCCTGGATCAAATTTCAAAGTGATGCAAAACATCTGTAAAATACTGCAACAAAAATGAAAGATCCATTCTTGTTCATTCCACCCTCTCAGTTGCTAATTGTGGGGGAGGACTGCCTTGACTTTTCATTTCCTATTGTTCTTTAAATTCTGCATCAGATCATCCAGTGAGATATTCACTGTTGAGTGGGGGGGGGGAAGGGAACCCACAATTTAAATATAACAAGATATTTTAAGAGACAAAAGAGGAGTTTTACTCAGATCAGGCTTACCTGATTTGAATTTGTATTTGGCAGCTTGCTAGTTGGTTTGAATGATGATTTGGATGAAAGAGTGGGTGTTGTTACTGAGAAATAGAAGACTTTTGGAGTTAGAATATTATGATTTGATATTTGGATGGCATGGATATTGGTGGCATAGATTCAACATCGAAGTAGATTTTAAAAACTGATGTTAGGGAATAATACAGAACGAATATAAACTGAAGTTGTGCCCCAAAACAATTTTCTGAATCTCGGCACATGAAGCATTTATAGATGAGGAACAGGCAAACACAAACGATTTATCGAGAGGCACTAGAATTTTGTTAAGACTAGTATAAAATAAAACCAAGAGAAAAAATAGGGGCAGAGGGATATAGTTATCAACGATTCTCTTATTTATAATTAAATAATAAATTTAATTTAAAATACACAAAATACTATCAGGTTCTGAATATTGTAAGACTAAGTTTGAAAAACAGTATTTACAAATGATGTACATGTAATTGCTAAAATGTATAACTTATTGAAATTTGAAACAAGAAGTGAAAGAATATATGACATAATGAGCTACAATTTTTGGTTATAAAATACAGATGGAACAATGGGAAATATGTGGAAAGGACTGAAAATTACATTAGATTATAGACTTAAAAGATTTTTGTTGTAAAATGAAGTAGCGGTAGTATAGTAATTAGTATAGTATACATTATCTTCAGATTTATACTGGAAAAGTGAATAACAAGAAGAGACATTTTATCATGTTTGGTGAACATATAAAAACTTGGATACAAATCTATGGAATTTTATTTTTGTACACAATAACTGAAGCAAGATAATTGTGTGCACAAAGATAGAAAAAAATTGGCATTACTGTACCCCCCCAATGGAGGAATGTTTGGTCAAGTAGATGAAACTTGCCGAGATGATTACGTTAACCTCTTTAATCAGAGAAAAAAACAATTACGGTAACTACATTTATTTCCAACTACAAACTCTTTATAAACTTTGTCTGAAACAGAAAAAAATAATTTATGGTTTATGATTTTGATGATCAGACAAGATAAATTATAGAAAGAATAGACTTAAGTGGTAATCATGTGGTAAACTTATAATTGTACCTATATAACTGCTATAAAGAAGACTGGAAGCTATTTTATATCATTTTTCTTAGAGTATTTTACTCTCTTTGCACTATGATTTCTTTCTTGTTTTTATATTAGTTGGGATTAATTTTTATATTCTTTTAAAATTATTTAATAGAACTTTATTAAAAATATTCACTGCAGTAAATGGGTGGGTGACTGGTGTTGGTAATTTTGCTATAGTACTTTACAGTATTAAGAATAAGATAGGAAGGATGCTTTCGGTGCAGATTTTCTTTCATGGTGTAATTATTTTGCTTCAGATTCAGTTTTGATTCTCCTTTGTTTTCTTAGTAGTGCTAGTGCTAAAATGAGAAAGAACAATATCTTTTTGAATCATAGCAGCCATCTATCACCATTTCATAAAAAACCCTATCAATCATTACATATCCTAAATTGTATAACATTATACTTTATTACAGTAGCAGTTCAAAGACCCCTTTCCCCTATATGATAAACTCTCCCTTTGCTGAACCTTCCACAGGCAATTGTATACTAGAGTTTCCTTTTTTCCACAACAGTTTAAACCTGTGCCATTCAGTTCTTATTTCTATGAAAACTTATTTAGGAATATGCAGTTGGATAATCATTTTTGAAAATTGTGCAAAAAACACAGATAATTTTCTCCCTTAATTCTGTTTTTCTCTGACAACACAATTTTATGTCTGTCTACAGTGGATTTATTTCTAGGCAAATGGATATAGGATGCAGCCCTAATATTATTAGTATATTCATCTTATAAAAATTCTGAGAACTGCATTAAAATATTTTTGTTGATAACTTCACTACAATTCTGAAGTCATCCTCACATTCTATACAGTAAGTACAGTGATTAGAATATGAGTCAAAAAATCCCCTAATTCAAATATTATATTCTATATAGCATTATGGGTACATGCATTCCATCTCATTTTTTTATAGTTGTATCTTGGTTAACTACTCCATGTTTATTCTGATTAACTGGCTTTCTTCCTAGAAAAAAGAAGCACATGATTTGCTTCTATCAATTCAGAGCATAACCCTAGGAAATATTTTGCAACTTTGTCCAAATATGTCAATAAGTAAGCAAGTAAATAAATAAAAACAATTACACTTAAATCTCAATTTAGACATCTATTTATTTCAGGATTATTTAAATTTCTTCTAACTACTGAATATAAGTACTCTTTTACCTGAGGAAATGTGATGCTTCTCATAGTTGGCACATTATCTACTGTTCTGAAATTGCATATGAACTTTGATATAAATTGTATTGTGCAAAATTTTGGTTCAGCTAATAAACACGTTTTAGCCAAATTACAGATAATTATGACAACAAATGGGACTGGCATTTCCATTACTAAGCAATGCAGTTGTAAAGTGTGACCTGTGACTATATCACTTAGTGATGGCAAACCTGCAGTTCAAGCTGCCATCATAAACCCTGGACCTTGTGGTTACTATGGGTGTACAGGTGCCTTGGACAGGTCATTTGAATGTGTGCCTGCCATGGGAGTGTTCACAGCATACGTATAACTGTGGAGGGAGCTGCTGCGGAGCATTTGCAAGTGAAAAAGCAGCAAGAATCAGAGTGACTTCAGATTTCCTACTGGTGTCCCCGCTGTCTTTCCTTGTGGAACCTGGCAGGAAATGTTAGAAATTGCAAGACTGTGGAGACTCTGTGATGGCTGCAACTTTATAGATCAGTGGTCGCCAACCAGTGGGCTGGGGACCACTGGTGGTTCGCAAGAAAATTTTGGTGGTTTGCAGAGAAATGTCACCCCCAAATCATCCCCCAAAGCAATTAATTCAGGCTGAGTGGGAACACAAGGTGCGCCACCTACATGGCCCGCAGGAACACAAGGCTTGCCTCGCTTGCATTGTGAACAACGTGAGGTAGTGAGGGGAGGGAGGAAAGGGCGGAGGGGAGAACTTGCCCCACTCACCCCACATGCCTGGCCTAGCTGCTTCTTTCTTTTGCTTTTGGCTGCATGCAAGGAAAGCAGAAAAAGTCTTTCTTTCTCTCCCCAAACTCCACCAGAAATGAATCTTTGGGACCCTGCCAGGCATCCTGTTCCAAGAGGCTGCACTGACATGACAAGTCTCACAAAGATTCATTTCTGGTGGAGTTTGGGTGAGAGAAAGAAAGATTTCTGCTGCTTCTGCTACTTTCCTTGCATGAAGGCAAAAGTCTCTCTCTCTCTCTCCCCTCCCTGAGAACGGAGCTGAAAAGCAGGTTAGAAATGTGGCTGCCTTGGAGGGAGTGGGTGTGAGGGACCTGTGTGTGTATGAGAGAGAGGGGTGTGTGTGTGGGGGGGGAGAGAGAGAGAGAACATCACTGCCAGCCGTCTGATTGGATCTCTCCCTCTCTCCCTCCCACCAACATCAGCAAGCCACCATCACTCAAAATTCATATTGGTGGTCTGCAGTATTTAAAATTATGAATTTGGTAGTCCCTGAGGTCCAAAAGCGACCCCACTTTAATATAGATGGCCATAATTTAGTTGTTCAGTGCCATCAACTTGAATGGTCATATATACAAATATAGACTGGGTGAAACCAGGCTTAATAGCAGTAATTGTGAGAGGCATCTTAGAATCTTAGTGGACAACCAGCTAAATATGAGCCAGTAGTGTGTTGTGGCAGTAAAAAAAGCCAATGCAATCCTAAATTGCATTAACAGAGGGATACAATCAAGATCAAGTGGGGTAATGATACCATTCTATAAAGCCTTAGTAAGACCATACCTAGAGTACTGCATCCAGTTTTGGTCACCACACTATAAAAAATATGTTGAGACTCTAGAAAAAGTGCAGAGAAGAGCAACCAGGATGGTTAGGGGACTGGAGACTAAAACATAATAAAGAATGGTTACAGGAACTGGACATGACTANATTTTCCAAAGCACCTGTAGGCCAGACAAGGAATAATGGATGGAAACTGATCAAGGAGAGATTCAACCTGGAAATAAATATAAATTTTCTCACAGCTAGAACAATCAACTAATGGAACAGTTTGCCTTCAGAAGTTGTGGGAACTTCATCACTTGAGACTTTCAAGAAGAGATTGGACTGCCATTTGACAGAAATGGTGTGGGGTCTCCTGTTTGGGTGGGGGGTTGGACTAGATGACCTACAAAGTCCCTTCCAACTCTGTTAATCTGTAATAACTCTGTTATTCTAAATCTGTAAGTTGAAGTCTACTAGTAATATCAGCTTCAGGAAAAAGGTTTTCTCAGCTTTTAATCCTTTAAGCATAAGTATGAAGGGTAGTATCTTTTGCACTGAACAAATCGATAAGAGGAGCCTTTGAAGCAGCCTTGATGATAGGGCTAAGAGTGAGCTTCAGGGTATGGTAAAAAAAGTTAAGATGGTGGCCATTAGGGTGCAATCATACATAAAAACAGGCAGAACTGACATCATCATGGTTTCCATTTTGACTTGTTTTACCACAACCTGTCAATTACCAGGGAAATCAGGAGATTCAGGTAGTTCAAACGAGTATAAAGATTTATTACAAGCTTAAGCTCTCTACAAGAATCTAAGTGGTCAAGGGAAATGAGTGGGAATTAAGATATTCAAGGTGGGCTGAACTTAGATCTCTTGTGGGCACAAAGGGACTCATGACTGATGATGTTTTTGACTCCTTCCTTGGGCTCAGCCTGGTTATCTTCTACATAGCCTTCAGATATCTCTGGATATATCTATTTAAACTATTATTCAATCTCTCTTCTGGCTGGCAAAATACTTCTATGGCCTGAAGAAGAGTTTTGTTTCATAATCTAAAGCTCGAACCTTTTACTGTGGAACACCAGGGTTTAGTGCTTGGATATCCTGCCCTGGTATTTTTTATTGTCATATTATTTTACTTTTAAAAGAGATTTCAAAATAAGAGTTGAAACAGTAAAATTATATATAAAAGCAATAATTAGTACACAATGGTAATACTAAACAAGTTTAGGAAATGAATCCAAATATTATTTCATTATTATGAGTCCAAATATTATATTGGAAGGGGTATATTGATACTATTTCCCACATGATCACATTTCAAAATAGTTTACAGTGATTAAAATATAAATATGCAAAAAACAAAGCAGGATCTCTTCTGATAGCTTTGTCACTAACTTTGTCTGTACTAGTAAAGATGGTCTGTCAAAGATTCTGGTGTCAAGTTGTTCACAGTCGTATATGTCAAAAGTGTGCTTTTGGACCTATCTTTCTAACTAATTGGTTGCTCTAGCAACATTCAGACATGCACATTGCCTTGTGATTCTCAGCCATTTGATTGCAACTCTTGGAATTCTATATCAGAGTTGCAAAACTCTGGATGACCACTAATCTTTTAACATTAACTTTGTGCCATCTTACTGGTTGTCAACATTTTTGCGGACTAGACATAGTAGCCCTATCAATTGCAACTTCTAGACCTGACTCCAGACTCTTATGGTAATCGAAATGGGAGGTTATCTGTAGGTGAAAAACCACAGCTAGTTTGTCCATCTCAAAACCAACTGAATCTTGGAAGCCACCTATTATAAACTTATAGAAGTCATTTGAACTGCCATTAACAATGAGTCTAGGAGCATTCTCAACCTATGTAACTGTTTTATCCAATAGAGCACAGCCCTATTTAGAATTTAAATTCTCCAGCTCCCATGCCTTAAGGCTAGGTCACACCGGCCATCAGATGCAAAACGTATGTAAAAAGGACACAGCGGATGAGCACATTTTCCATCCGTTGTTATCCGCTCTCAATG
>BHFT01081616.1:0-19893 GCA_004320025.1 Laticauda laticaudata
GATCATTCTATGGTTCCATACAAAACGAGCGGGGCAACCTCCAACTACTGAAACCATCTAGTCTGCAAAAGGAAATGGGCATCTTCAGAAGTTTTTTAGTTTAGGCCCAGTTTTCTTCACTACTTCCGTGTTGATTATACACCTATGTGCACCCAGAAATCTAACAGGGCTGCATTTCCCTTTCGACCCCTGAATTGGGTACCCTAAGCTTCACCGGAGATGGTCATAGGGCCCTACGCTTGGACTTTACCAGGAAGTCGTTCTCCGAATCGAAATCCTCCTTCTCAGGGGTCATGGGCTTCTGATTCCTCTCCTACGGGAGGGTGACCTCCTGGCCACGCTTTTCGACGTTAGTGCTGTTTCGCTGAGGCTTTCATGGGGAACTCTCAGGTTTCTTTCCTTCTTTTGGTGCCCCCTTTGGTTCAGCTTGATTCTCTGCAGTTCACCAGCCCAGTGACCTCCTTCCCACATCGAACAGCAGGCCAAGGGGTTGGGTCTTGCCGGCCACTCCTCCCTTTCTTGAGGTTTAGGAGCACTTGAGGGCGTGGGGGGGAAACTTGCTCCACCCATAACCTTCCCCGCCGGTTTTACTTCGGATTTAAATCAATTCCACTCTTTTGCAGCAAATACACATCTGCCAAGTCATTGGGTCTCTGCTAGCAGTGCGGCTCTGGTGACACATCTTTCATTTAAACCGTCTTTTTAAACAGTTCTATCAGGGCTTCTTGGGGGCCAGCTCGGAAATGGCCAGTCTAACCTGTCAAAATCTTGGGTGTAATCAGCCAACAGCTCCGCCCCGGGTTTTATGGTTTTCATCCTAATTCGGGCCTTTGCGCTCTGCGCTTGGTCCCTCAACCTAGCCCGCAGTGCAGCCCAGACAATAGGCTATAATTCAGCACTGAGGAGCATTAGTCATTATGCAAAGTCACCATCCACTCTGCGGCTATTCCTCAGAGCCCTGGTAAACACACCTCACTTTGGCTGTTTCGTAGGGAAATCCTCCCCAAATTCTCCATATTGGCTCAAACTTGAGCTAGGAAAAATCCCAAGGTTTGGGATCCCCTCCGTATTTTACTTCTAACGGAGGCACCTAGGAGCTCTACACCTTCTAGGAATCACACCTCCGCTGAAGGCCCCGGGGCTGCTGCTGTGATTCGGATTGATTTATGGGAGAGGGGGCTGCTCTGCTTCTTCTGGCTGTGGCTTCTTCTTTCTGGCTCCCCTTCCCCTTCATGACCTTTGTGCAGCTTGAGTTTGTTCCAAGGCTTCATTTCAGGAGTCTCCTGCGCTTGATCCAGCCAGGAGTTCCCTCTTTTCCTTCTCTTTCCAAGCTCCTCTTATTCCACGCCAGCGGGTAGTTGTGACCCCGGCGGGGGGGTCCTTTTCTCAGATCTTTTCCAACCAACTCCCACCGACATCTGGGCTTCACAACTGATCCTCTTCCAAACTGAGCTCTGCTAGCCAATTGGGCCTCCTGCACCAGCACCAGAATCATTGCCCAATGGCTTCCCGGATCTCTTTGCGGTCACTATTTGAAATGACATGAGTAGTCCAGGCCCCCTCAGAAGAAAATTGGGTTGTCTAACTCTGGTGTGGGGCTGGTGGGGTCTGAAGATTCAGAATAATGTCAGGCAAGCTCCATTCAAAATCCGGGAAAGGAAATACTTACTCTTTTCAATAGTTTAGAGAAAATGACATCTTTTACTGAAAATGAAGTGTGGTAGCAAACAAAGAATTCTGAATCTGGTGAAATTAGTGGCGCGCAATTCACATATACAAAGTGATGAAATTTCCCACCCCCAATAGTTCAGATGACATTCCAATTTAGAAATTGTGAAATATGATTCATGGTGGGGTATCTTCAGGTTGATGATGAGGCCTCTGCTCCGTTGCATATATTTTGATAACGGGTTGCAGTTGCGCAGAGAAAAGAAAGCTGAAGCGAGAAATAGAAACCTAACTTATGTATTGCTTCCCCCCAATAACACAACAGAAGAATGGTAACACCTCATCAGCTCACTTCCCCGACTTAATCCTTACCTCTTCCGTGTCCCCCCCCCGTTACTTATGCAGTCCGAAGATGTAAAGCAATTAGGCAGAAGATCTTGAAGGTGACGTGCTAGCCCAAAACCAAGAGCATTAAATTAGATGACTTGGCCTGAGACTGAACGAATGCTCTGAGCACACTACGCACCTGTGGTCTCCAAGTTTGATAAAAAGCCACAAGTTCTACAGAAAGAGACCAGAAAGAAGATGAAAAACCGTCGGAGATTTTTGATCGCAGCCTGAGACACATCGGAGGTGCCTGCGGAGTTCCAGAACATGGACAAGACATGAGGAACCACGTGGTCCTCAGAAATTGAAGGGATGCTACACTGCAGAGTGAAGCTGCTGAATAGCCAACATCACTGTGGCTAGAGGCCATCGCAGAGCCACCGCCGCCAAAGCAGCAAGAAAATCCGCAGCCACTATGCACCAAATGAATTCAATCCCAGATCTGCCGAATTCAATCAGAGAGAAAAAAAGTGGAGGGAAGTAAGAAACGCCCACAGCGATCGCCCACTATGAAGATCTCGACTCCCCAAGCGCACTGATGACGAAAAATGAAGATGTCCATAGACTCTCAATCAGACAAGAAAATTGCGGGAAAAAAGAAGAAGGCAAGGCAGGATTCCAGTGTCTGGATGCGGAGGCAACCACCAGCGATCTGAATGCAGGTTCCTAGACGCAGTCTGCTGAGCTTGTAACAAAGGTGGCGCACATTGAAAGGTCTGCTGAAACAAAAAGGCTATAGTACCTAAAAGATGCGGCAGCACCCCCGCCAACATTGAAGAGAGACAAGCGGAAGCCAGATGGAACCAACGATAATAGAAGTAAAAGAACGAGTGACGAGGAAGAAACGCACCAGACGATAAACAATTGGAAATGCCAGGACAGCAAATGTGAAAAAGGTCCGGAGAGAGGTGAACATAGAAGGAAAGCCGTGTGAGATGGAAGTCGACTCCGGATCCTTTTTATCTAGTATCTTGGAACACCATTCCAACGGCCTGTACTGACATCAACAAAAGAACTAGAAAAAAAACAAAAAACTGACTTAAGGATACAGGGAAATCGAATCCTGGTAGTCGGGCCTTGGACATTTCTCTCGTGAGTTTAAAAATGATGCCGAAATTTTGCCACTGACCATCGATCGACCATGATCGAACCCTAGCCTGTTGGGAATGGAATGGTTCGCACCCCAGGAATCGGGGATTGACCGGGATCAACGCATCGTTGCGGCCAATGAGGAAGAAGCCTATTACAAGATGTCTCCAGGATTGTATTCAACGGGACTCTATGGCAAGTTACAAGGGTACCCCAATTTTGTTTGCCTAGGCCTGAAAATAGCCCCATCCGGCTCAAAGCCAGATGCGTTCCTTTTGCCTTAAAACCAAAATTGACGAACAACTCTAACAAACTGATAAGCAACAAGGGGTGTTAGGCCAATGGACCATGCCAGGTGGGAACACCATTGTAAATCCTGTCAAACCAGATTGGGTCAGGTGGCATCTGTGGATATTACTATAGGCAACCTAAATCATGCGCTTCCAACAAAGCGATACCCAGTCCCGGTAGTGCAACACTTATCTGCACTCTTAGGGGGAGAAATTTTTTTTGCGAAGCTTGATCTCATACAAGTATTACAAACAGCTACCATTGACCCGCTACCACAGAGGCACAGACTATTGGACACACAGAGGGCATTCCAGTGCAACCGACTTCAATGTCGGCATAGCATTGCCCCAGGTTTTTTCCAAGCTTATGAGTGCCTTCTAAATGGATTAAGGGAGTCGTCCCTATTTTTTGATGATTGTACTGTGTCAGCAAAGAACACTAACCAATAGAAAGCAGATTAAAAGAAGTATGTAAGAAGATTAAAGGAACGCAGGCCTTAAAGTAAGCGTTGGAAAATGGCAACTAGCCGACCAACCAGGTTTGAATTTCTTAGGCTATCTCATAGATGAGCAAGGGATACACCCCCTGAAAAAAAGATAAAGGGATCAAATAGACGCACCTAGATCTAGAAACATATTGACTTACAAGCATTCCTAGGTCTCATAAATTTCTACAAGGTTGTTCCTTGCCCCAAAAAGCAACCATAGCAGAACCCTTACATCAGTTGTTAGAGAAAAAAACTATGGAACATGGGGCCATCGAGAACCAAGCAGCATTTCAAAACATCAAAGACTTCTATTAACATCTAACACCATTTTGATCCAGTGATAGCAATACCCTGCCTCTGATGGTCACTGTGGATAGCATCGCCTTTTGGAATCGGCACCACCCTTGAGCCAACAAGCTACAGACGCAAGAGAGGCCCTGGTCGCCTTTATTCAACAAAACTATCTAAATCGGAGAGAATTACAGCCAACTCGATCGAGAAGCCTTGCTATTATAGGCAGGAGTCAAAGATTCCATGAGTACCTTTAGGCAGAACTTTTTCGATTCATCACTGATCACAAATTCCCTGCTAGGGATTTCTAGGCAGGAAACCAAACAACCCCGAACATTTCTTGATCACTAGAATGACGAGTTGTCTGAATTCCTCGGCTGCATACAACTACACGCTAATCATTGCACCCAGCAAAGAAACGCATCACCCATGCAGACGCCCTGAGGCCGTTCCCACTACCATCACGAAGACGACCAGTCCCACTTGTTCAACTCTCTCCAACTCGAGCTGGCCGAATCTGCACGGTAACTGCAGCGGATGTCACTAAAGCCCATTGCAAAGGACCCATTGACAACTCTCATTCTGATTGGGTTAGGTTAAGGGCTGGCAGACAAAACAAAAGTGAGACTTTTTAACTGTTTCACACCGACAGACTGAACTGTCAATGAGAAAGGCTGTGTATTGTGATGGTTGAACAGGGTGGTCATCTGAAAAATTACAGGAAAAATATTGACTGTAGGCATGTTGCAAGAGGGGCACCCGGCATAGTTTAAGATGAAAGCCCTGTGCCAGGAGTTACGTCTGGTGGCAGAGCTGGACAAAGACATTGAACGTTGAGGTGGGCAACATGCATTGACTGCCAAAAATCAATCCTCCTCCCACTGGCACCAGTCAGTGGGGAATTGGGAACTCCTGAGGCCGATGGTCAAGGACTGCGATTGACTTTGCTGGGCCAACAAAAGGCAACACCTTTCTTGGTAGCGTGGAATGCCTACTCAAACTGATTAGAAGTCATACTCATGGCATCCATGGACCACCGAGGCAGTAATGAAAGTAGTTAGACAATTTTTTTGCATTGCATGGACTGGCCTGATGTGTTAGTGTTGGACAATGGGCCCCAGTTTACCGCGTTGGCATTCAAGCAGTACTTAGCTGCACAAGGCAGCCGAAATGCCTCTGGACGGAGCGCCGGCTCATTGCGCTGCTAATGGCAGGCTTGACACATTGGTTCGGTACACTAAGGAAGGGCCCTAGAAAGAATGCGACAAGGAAAATGTGCAGGAAAAAGCTTAAAACGATTGGGTAACCATTGCAAACATTACCCCTAGAGCAACACCAAACAAGAGCCCCGGCAGAACTTACTAATGGGTGGATATTGCGTTTCCTACCTCGACGAAGATGCACCCCACTGTGTACCTGGGACAAACCCTTGACTTCCTCCAGGCAATACCGCTCATTCGAATTAGATGACCTTGGTTTACTCAAAACTCTTACCGGGGACCGCTTATGGCTTTCCAGCCCACAATCACCCAAATCACAGGCCCCCTGTCTTACCAAATCGTGTTGGCAGCATGACAGAAGAGAATCGGAAGCGCACGTCAACCAGCTTCGTTCTCGCACCATAGAACAACCGCCCCATCAGCGCCGCAACAACACAGACCAAAAACAGCCAAGGTAGGGGGGGGTGCGAATTACAGAATAATAAAAAAGGGAGACGACAACTCCCATTAACACGAACAACAAACACTACACAAAAACCCCCAATAAATCTCAAAAAGAGCACTCACTTTAGATGAACCCGAGAAGAAAGTACAGGAGCCAGCAGAATGAGGCGATGGCCTTCTTGGAAGGAGACAGCCAGCCCAGCTCGACCAACCCGAACATGACCAGGAGGGGGCAGTGGAGCCATTTCAACCGGCCCAAGAGACTCAGGCGGGCGAGCGGCATGGTTGACTGCAACCCCTTCCAGGAGGTTCCATAGAGAAGGCACAGAGAGGAAAGCGATCCATCTGAACCGCATTGAAGACCAACACCGAGGCTGAGCCTGCGCAAGTCAACCAGAGACATCTACCCTGTGTGACTAACGTGGCGCAATTGGACGAAACCAAGGGGGAGGTGTGTTCTGTGTGTATTAGAACTTGTGACTCCAAATGCCTTAAACTGATTGGCCGAAAGGCATTCCCGGATTGGCGCCATTTGGAACCAATCCCGATTGGCTCAGCCTGGACAGCAGGGATAATCAAAGTACTGTTATTGGCCACAAAGCTATGGGCAAGCCGCTATTAAGAAAGGGCTGCCGCAGCTTGGGCCTGTTGTTCCTTTGACCATTGCTATTACTTGTTGAAATAAAAGAGTTGTTGTTGGAATCCCGGCTCGCGCAGCTTATTTTCCCAATGGAACAAAAACTATTTCATTTTTTGCCTCTTCTTACTGATGCCTTTTGGAATATAAAGAGCATTTGGAAATACAGGGCTCTGAAGGCATGGGTCTTCTTGTTTTCTAATTAAAATATTCAGGGAAACATGTTGTTATTCACTCTCTTTCTGTCTATTCTGTTATTACTCAAATGGCCAGTTAATGGCTGAGCTGTGGTTCCTATTCATTTTTACTCTTTGATAAACTCTGGTTAAAAGCCCCAGGCGCCATATTTAACCTGACTAGGCAATTAGGAATTAACTTGAGGTTAATTAACTTGATGTTAATTGAGGTTAACTTTAAGTTCCTTCAGATGTCTCTTACTTCTCTAGACTAAATCAGATGCTTCTCTCAACTATATGTTGTCTCATTCCTTTTTCCAAACTGTTTAAGGTGAGAAAGAAAATCGTGAGTTGTGTGAGAGCTGTATACAATCTTAAAGAAAAACATTACCAGCAGATATCCAATGTCCAGTGATCTTTTGTTTTTCTCTTCGATGGATTAGAAACAATCTTCCAAGTTGTGGCAAACATTTCTTAACATGATTATAGATGATTTTTTTAATGGAATTTGATTCTGTAGTAAGTGTGCATTTTGGGCTTTGCTGAGCACTTAGATGATTGACATTATGTTGCAGTTTGACTTATGACCTGACCAAAATATCTGTTCAAAATTCAGAATCTAAGGGCAGAAGTCTCTTCCCTAGAGCTTCAGGGCCAAAGTAAGAAAAGACTGCAAAAGTTTTGAATTTTGCACTATTTAAGAGTGATTGTGTTCTGTATAACTTGGAAAGTTCCAGTATTCTTTCTGATGGGCCAGGAAGGCCAGTAGTGGATTGGTTCATTTAGGAACCAATCAAGGAGCGCTCAAGGTGGCCAAGTTAAAACAATGTCATGGCTACAAGCCGGCAGGCAAGCTCGATAAAAAGGGCTGCCGCAGCTTGAGCCAATGTTCACGTTTACTTGTTGCTGTTGTAACTAATAAAGAGTTATTTGTTGGAAACCCGGGTCTACGTGGCTTTTTTCTGGCGGACACTGCGACGAGGATGGGATCATCCTAAGAAGCCGAGACTGAGGCTTGCGGCAGACGAGAAGAACAACGCTAGATGAGATGGTGGTAAGTAACGGTGCTGCCCGCACCCTTCAACCCCAATGAAGAAGATTGGGATTCTTATATCGATCACTTCCTGGAATGTTCTTGAGAGCAACGGAAATGGAAGAAATTTCGGGATCAGTGAAAGAGGGCTGTCTTTTCAAAACATTGTGGGCGCCAGCCAGTGTTCAAATGGCAGCATTGGAGCGGAAGCCCATAGACGTGAAACAGGATGACCTGGTCTGAGCTTAAACGAATTAGCTAAAGGCTCGCTATGCACCGTATGGTCTTCAAACTCATCAAGAGACATGAGTTCTATTAAAAGAGACAGAGGGAAGACAGACCATTATGCTGATTTGTGGCAGCTCTCTTGCCATCTGGGGAAGGAGCCTGCGAATTCCAGAATATGGATGAGCGCCATGCAGATCGTGTCGTGTTAGGTCTAAAGGACTCTACTTCACAAAGTAGAACTCTTAAAACAGAACCTTAACATACAGTGGCAGAAGCAATCACAGAAAGCCACCCTGGCAGAAGCCGCAAGGAAATCAGCGGCCACAATGAAATTGAATGAATGCCCAGTACGTGACACGACGAACCTTCCCAAGAGGGAAGAAGCAAGCTGCCAACAACCCCACACCACGAAGACCTAGACGACATCTCAGACACTCGGAAGAAGATGCGCATGAGGACCATCGCCTTTACGCAAACAAAAAAGGCACGAAAGGAGAAGAAATTGTCGAAAATGCGCTGGGTTAACAGAGGGAAACCACCCCCAGGCCGAGTGCAGGTTCTTGATGCCATCTGTCCGGGCTTGCAAGAAGAGGGACACATCTGAAAGAGTCTGCCGAAATAGTTAAAGACGGGAGTCCTAGCAGACACGGTAATTCCCCATCAAGAATTGACCTGAGGCAAGCCATTAGAAAATGGGAGCGCCAGCAAGGGAACAGCAACCGAGAAAAAAAACTCATCAGAATTGTCACTATAGGAAGCGCACAGCGGAAAGCGGTTGAGGAAAAGTGAAAATTGTAGTGACCATTGAAGGAAAGCCTTGTGAATGGAAGATCGACTCAGGATTTATATCAAATGGTGTCTTGGAAACACAATAAGGCGGGTTTGCGTTCCAAACATAAGACAAAAGAACTCAAGAAACAAAAAATTAATTCTCAAAGACTACCAGGGAAATAGGTATTCGTGGTAGAGTCTGGGGCACTTCAAAGTCACTTACAAAACAACACGCCGAAGTCCTGCCACCTAACTATAGGTCGACCGGCCATCCTCAGCCTTCTGGGCATCGAATGGTTCGCACCATTGGACATCGGGATGACTGGACGTAAACCGAATAGCCGCAACGTGATTGGAGAAAGAGAACCTGCTGCACGAATTCCAGGACGTCTTTGACGGGCACTCTAGGCAGGTTTACCGGGGGCCCAATTTCCTTTAGCCTTAGATCCCCAGATAGCACCAAGAGGTTAAAAGCAGACGAGTCCCCTTTGCATTTAAAGCCCAGAATAGATGAGCAGTTAAAACAAATTATTGCACAAGGGGTCATAGAACCAATTTGACCACGCCATGGTGGGAGACACCTATAGTAACACTGTAAAACCTGACGGGGTCTGTGTGATCTTGCTGGAGGATACAGGCTACCCTGAACCATGCGCAGGCAGCAATAGCACATACCCGGTTACCAGTCGCTGCAGCACCTACTTGCACTTCACTTGGGGGAGGAAAATTTTGTGAAACATCGATTTAGCTCAAGGCATATCAGCAACTTGCCAGTAGACCAATAACGGCCGAGCACAAACAATCGTTAATCTCATAGAGGGCATTCAACTGTAACAGAGAACCTTCAATTCGGAGTGCAGCGTTCCCCAGGCGTCTTTCCAAAGCCTCATGGCAACACCTATTAACGGAATAAAAGGGGTCATTCCATACTTTGATGACGTCCTAATTTCAGCGAAAAAAGACCGCCCGACCCAATTAGAAGCAAGACTGAGAGAAGTGCTAACCAAAATTTTAAGAATCCGACCTAAAAGTTAAAAAGGAAAAAATGCTGCCTGGCTACTGACCGCTAGTCAAAATTTTTCGGGTATTTTAATTGACGAACAAGTATTCACCCAACCCAGAAAAAAAAATCAAAGGCAATTAAAAGACGCACCTAGGCCTGAAGAGAAACGGACTTAAAGGCATTCTTGGGTCTGATCAATTTTATAACGTATTCCTCCCCCACAAGCAATGATAGCAGAAACCATATTTATCCATTTGTGATAAAAAAAATGTCTAAGATTGGGGTCACAAAAGAACAAAAAGCATTTTCAAAGATAAAAGACTTGTTAACCTCAGACACCGTTTCTTATTCAGTTTATTAACACATGTCCCTTGACTGCGACGCCTTCACCTTTCGGAGTCGGCGCCATCCTGAGCACCAATTACCTGACGGATGAGAGAGGCACATCACCTTTTACTCAACGTTCCAAAGCAGAACGCAACTATAGCCAGTAGATCAGAGAGGCCTGCGATTTTCGCCGGTGGAGTTAAACGTTTTCATGAATACCTCTATGGATAGGACATTTTCCATTGTAAACTGACCATAAACCATTACTGGGGATTTTGGGGAATAAAACCCACATGAACATTCTATCTCCACGGTGACTAGGTGTAGAATTCCTGCCGCTATCATATACCTTGCTACATCGACCCCGGGAAACAGATCACCCATGCAGACGCCTTTAAGCCAGAGCACCGTTACCAACAATAGAGACGAACCGGCTCCAACCACCACCTACACCTAACAACTAGGAGGACCTGCCCTGAACTCCCATATCCTCGTGAAAATGATGTCGCCATAAGCCCAGCGGAAAGACCATGACTGCCCGTGTTTTGATTGGGTAGGTAAAGGCTGGCGGAAAGCCAAAAGACTGAAGGTTTTAAACCTTTTCGGATTAGACAAATGAAACCGTCAATACAAAGGGGTGTTTTATTGTGAGAGATCGGTTAATTCCATCCAAACTTGCGTTAAGAGCATGGGGGGGTTGGGGCATTATTTACATGAGGGCCACCCCTGGCATCAGTAAAAAATGAAAAAGCCTGGCCAGAAGCTTGTCTGGTGGTCTGGCCTTCGACAAGGATACTTGAACGCTGGTTTGGCAAACATTGCACAAGTGTCAGAGCAGCTAGACCACCACCACTGCAAGCCTCCCATATGGGACTGGAAGACCCACGAGCCTTTTTTGGTCTCGAATTCCATTATTGATTTTGCAGACAACTAGGCGGCAATTATGTTTTTAATAGTCATGGAATGCAATATTTCAAATTGGTTGGATAGTCTATCAGTAATGTCATCCACAACAACCGAGTGCTGTTATAAAACAGCTAAACCACAAATGTTTGCAACTCCATAGTTTACCTGATGTGTTAGTATCCCCGACAATGGCGCACAACTTAACGACTATCCAATCTTGAACAGTTACTTGCATCTTGGTATATGGCATGCACTAACCGCACCGGGCTCACCGGCGGCGATACATGTTAGCCGGTCCCGAGCGAAGTTGTCAGGTTTACAAAAGAAGGCCTAGAAAAAATGGACCATGGGATGTCCAAGCCAAGCTGAAACGCTTTACTTGACACTACACACAATCACTCCAGTAGTGTTACAACAAACAAGAGCCAGCAGGAATTATAATGGGGAGAAAACTAGATCCCATTTAGATAGATTGAACCCAAATTACACTTGTGAGAACTCCCCGACTCGTTCAGCCGATACCGACTTTTTTGAATCGGCGACCTAGTCTATGAAAAGAAATTTTACCTGGTGACCCTCTTTGGCTTCCACCACCAATCACACAAGTTAACAGGCCCCCGGTCCTACCGGACTAACTGGACGACGGAAGAGAGTGGAAGCGGTACATGGACCAGCGTTCAGTTCCCGAAATATCAAGCGACAAAACAACCGTTGCAACCTCAATAATAAAAATCGATGAAAACAAAACAAGGAGGGGGGGGGCGAAAAACACAATAAATAAAAAAGGGTGTGGAAATGAAAGCATATTTAAAAGGTAAATCCAGAAAATTAACCAACAAAAAAGAGCACTTACGGTTAGTATTGAAAACCATCGGAAGGAAGTCTGTGGCGAAAGAGAAACATCCTGGAAGGGCCAGCCAGACCAGCTCACCAGCCCCGGTTGAACGAGAGGGAGTGGCAAAACACCGGCCTGAGCAACTCAAGCAGTAGCGGCAATGCTGACTACCTTCCCAGGTGTTCCATGGAGCGGAACCAGAGAGACAGTGATCCCAACCAACCGCTTGAAGTCCTAGGCGAGAATGAGTGCACAGGTCACTAGGACCAGAAGAAGCCCACCTACCTGCGCGACTACGCTCGCTCATGTAGGACTGAACTAAAGGGGAGGGGTGATTCTGATATAACTTGGAAGGTTCCAGTAGTCTTATTCGGATTGGCCAGGAAGGCCAGTAGTGGATTGGTTCATTAGGAACCAATCCAAGGAGCCGCTCAAAGGTTGGCAAAGTTAAACAATGTCATTTTGGCTACAAGCCGGCAGGCAAGCCTCTATAAAAAGGGCTGCCGCGGCTTGAGCCAATGTTCCGTTACTGTTGCTGGTAACTAATAAAGAGTTATTTGTTGGAACCCGGTCTACCGCACTTCTTTTCCAGATGGAACAGATTGCAACAAGGCAGCTCTTCTCAATCCAAACAAGTGATCTTCAAAAAAAATCTTCATACTCGGGAATCATAAACAATGGTAGAAGACTGGTAATATTTATTTAGGAATTATATTGCTAGCATTTCTATACTTCTTATTCTTTGTTATTTATTACTAATAGGGACATTGTTTGTAGAATTACTATAGTTATTAGAGTTAATAGAATTACTATTACTAGTTAATAGAATTACTATTAGTTATTAGATTTTTTAAAAATCTCCTTTTTAACCTCTTTTTTTGAAATTGTTTTTTTCCTAGTGATTTACCTCTATTTAACACCAATTCATCGGTATTTTGCATTCATTTTCTTAACATGTTCGAAATTATTTATTCTACTGCTTATTGCAAACATAACTGTCAAGCCAGGAAAACTTAACAAAGAACTGATAGGACATTTTTGGACAATTGCTAAACGTAAACATGCAAAGATAATAGCCCTTGACTGGAACGTGTTCTAGTTATGGCATGTTTGCAGAAAAGAGATTAGGGCAAAGAGAAAAGATTGCAAAATGGGAATATGAATGAAAGTAGGCTGTTTCCTGGGCATTTCTTTATATTTTAATACTCACTTTTGTGCTTTTATCACACTGTATTAGAATTTCAAAAAGATAAAAAAGCAAAATGCAGCTCACTTCAGACCTAAGGGATATTGAAAATACCACATTTTAAACCTCTCCCTTCAAAATTTTCTAGTTGAAAATTCATAAAATATATTTCTGGATGCCTTCTTGTATTCTTGTATGTGTAATGCAAATTAAATTTTCTCTTGAGAATATCAGTTTGTAGTAAATCTGGCAAAAAGCTACTTAACATATTTGCAAATTGATGCTATAAATATAAAACTGCATAATTATCAGTTTTAAATAGAAAAATATTATCTGATTTATTTTTAACAACTTTTCAGATTATTGTTTAGCAATGTCTTAATTAGCTTAGTCTTGGAAAACCATTTGCATTAATTACAATGGTAAAATAATAGTTACACAATATAACAAAACCATTTATACAACAGTTCAGTTCATTTAATTGTATTCCTGTTCTATCGGGCAGCATACAAATACCTGGGGGAGTTATTTTACGTTAATAAGTGTGTCACAATTATGTAGTTTTATTTCTGTGTAAGCAATTACTATTGCATGTACATAAACCTGTCCCTTGTACTGTAAAGATACAATATATTTTGCAAGTCAGAATGAATCACTGTGCAGTGTCAGGAATAATATAGTATCATAAGGCATTCCTCACCTTCCTCAATTTTTTTTAAAGTAAATTTTCTGTTAAAGAAAAGAAATCCTTACCTTCTTTCCATTCACAAAAAATACAAGTTCATCTGATGGTTGAGGACAAGTCATTTTGCATTTGAAAAGCACAGTTTAAGAACTACCAGGAATGGTGTGGTCAAGAATGAAGGATTTTGCAGTGGCAGTCAATTTCTAAAAACTAAGCAACAAATGAAATAAAGAGGGAGGAGGAGCCTGAATAGAATTATTCAAAATCTCTTTGGAATGTTGTTTTTCTCCATCTCTCGGCATAGGTGGATTTCTTTAGTTGGAAGAATTTAATACTATTTAGATGTAAATCAAGTTACTTTAAGAATCACTGCACTAGGCTAAGTCTAGAGTTCAAGAATTGGGAAGAAAACAACTTTTCCCTTACACGAAGTCATATTCATTTCACTTGCAGGTGTTCTAGTAGGGAATTTTATGAAGGTAAATATCCAGGAAAATGATGGGAGAACAGGAGGCTGTGTAAAAAGTAAGAGATGAAAAACTCCCTTTCTTTCCTCTGCTGGGAAACTCTGCTAGATCACAGCACAGTGAAATGGCACTTATGACTGAATCAGAATCATTTGTTTAGGAAGCCTGGTGTTTTCCCCATCCTTTAACTGGGTGAAATGCTGCAACCTTTTCAACCAAGGTACCTCAAACAGGCTAATTTACAGCTAATTTACAGAATGCATCCAAAGTCCAGGACTCAGGATTCCTATAGAACTGAAATTTGGCAAAAGTTATAAAACTATTTATGACATAAACTTTAACATAAAATCCTTTGTGGTACAATACAAAATGTCACAAAACATTTCCTATGCTGATGCTTTATTGTGCTGTAAATTCAACATAAGCTATTTTCAAGGCAAATGCATCTCTGAATGTAACCCAACTTTTCCATTGAAGGCAGTACATTAGAAGCTCTGCTGAAATCACTGAGAAATCTGGTAAGGAAATCTCTCTGAAAAGATGGCCCATGAGTCACAGATTTTCTAGTACTTTGCTAAAAACACTATTTCACACAGTACAAATTACAATATTTATTTCATTTAGGTATAGGTTTTACATGATATGCTATATGCTAACATAACCATCAAAAACCAAGGAACAATTTTACACTTTTTTCTTTATTTATAGAAATTCTAGACAACCTTCGTTTCAAAGGACTCTAAGCAGTGTAAATTACTAATTACACATTACTATACAATATAATGAAAAGCAAGCATAAAGACGTTAGCTCTGAAAATCTCATAATCAACTCCAAAAGCCAGTTTGCAAAAACTGCTGTTATTAGTTGATTGAAAGGTATGCAAATACAAGTCACCATTGCCTGGAGGCATGTTGTTCCAAAAGAGGGATAGTGAGACTGCTCAGATTCTTGACCTCTTCCAGTTATACCCTGAGACAAAAGCAAACCTTAAGGCTAGGTCCCATTGGCCGACAGATGCAAAACGTATGCAAAAAGGACACAGCGGATGAGCAAAATTTCGGGGGTGGCTCTATCCGTTGTCATCCTCTCTCAAAAGGGGCCCAAATTTGCATAAACAGAACAGAAAAGAACAGAAAGGAACGGATGGGGGTAGTATGTAGCAAGGATGTTAAGTGGATGTTCGTAGGAAGCCTAGCGGATGACAGCGGATGGAAACGGATGACACATCCGAAGGGCTTCCAGGGGAGAATTGCGAAGCGGATGCATAGCGGAAGGAGCGGATGTGTAGCAGATGACACGGATGCATCACGGACGCCTATAGGATGCATATCGGATGCATATCGGATGCATAGCGGATGCATAGCGGATGCATAGCAGATGCAAAGCGTTCACTACGCATGTGGGGAGTATGAATTGCGTCAGCTCCATGGATATAAAAGGATGCAACTCGCAAGCAGTCAGTATTCAGAGGAAAGACGTGCTGCCACAGACCTCTTCAAATAACACCATGATTTGTCAGTCAGGGAAGAAGAGAAAGCCTGTGCCTACTCCTGCCAGCCCCGGCAAGAAGGACAGAACCACCATCCCACCCCGGGAGAGACATTCTGGGACGTATGCCTAAGAGTATAAGTGGAAGGACACACTAGCGGCACAACCGATATTTTCCCTATAAAAGGGGAGGAAATCCCCTGGATCATCAGAAAAATGATCCAAGCAGTCGTGTGTAACAGACCTCTTCACCCTTGGTCTTGCTCTTCCACATCACATTGATCCTCTACACAGTCGCTTATTGGATAGCTGCGATCATCAACACCAGAGAACCAAGCCTGTTCAGCCTGTTTCAAACCTTTTCTACGCAAGGAGAAGAAGGAGACGTTCAAGAGTGTCTAGTCGACAGATGGATCGGGAGAAGACGTGGAGTTTGGAGCTCTATGACAAGCTGATGTCGGATCTCCGCGAGATCAGAACAGCGAATAAGAAGAACACGTTATTATCAGATGTCCAGCGCGTGAGGAATGAAGACCGCCATCGTGCATTCAGAACTTATGGGAGATGCCACAGCCATGTTGGCACAAAAATTAGTAGGAGCCGTCTGAGAGACCCAGGTTGCCAAAAGCCAAGCACCAATTATCCATCAACCTGAAACGCTCCTGGACTGGATAAGTGGGCACTGACAGCATGCACCACACATGGCCTGTGGGACCACATAACAGCCAAACCTAACAGTATCCGCCTGGAGGGTGACCACGACAACAGCATCAGCAAGATTGGTCAGAAGAAAGTGGATGCGCAAGAGCCATCATCGAAGAATACCTACGGAGGAGGCTCAACGTCGCGCTAGTGTATCCCACCACTAGAAGAAGGGCAACTGGAGGAAGCCTGCAGACTAACAGTGGTAGATCAGAAAGAGTCGGAACTTTCACCCAGCACCAGGTTTGGAGCCATAGAACTGGTAAGCACATGGCCTGCAAAGCTCTCAGCCAACTCAGGATCTGCTTAATTACAACTCACAAGGGTTTCGTTCAGCATCAATCCTCTATTGACTCGACATCACAAAGGTCATCGTACATCGATGCTTCAGGCAACGGGTCATGATTCAAGATGGCCAGGTAACAACACCAGTGGACCTCACAAGGGTAGGCTGGAACGAGAGCAACTCTCGTCTGGCGCTTCCAGATCCAGAACCCCTACCAATGACAGCATCATTATGATTGGCCGCCCATACTTCATGCAATAGGTGATGATTGCCCTCCTCAGAAACCTACCTATGAAGCCCCTACACTCAGATAACCTCACCGCAACGTCAGGAAGGAGAGGATCTTCAACTAACAAGCTGATCCAGGGCGCAAGATGGCGCTGGCTGGGAGAACGCGCTTTGGCACATCCCTCGGCAAACAGGTATCGAGGATACCAGTCCACCACAGAGCGCAGCAATACAGAACGAATCGAGGCAGGCACTAAACGATACGAGATTGTAAGCCGACCAGATACTCGTGGCAGCGTGTTGCAGTACACGGCACACCCAGGTCCGATCACGGACATCAGAGTGCTTAAACCAGCATAGAAACGTACGACGGAGAGTCCTGAGAAGAAGCACAGTTTGCAGAAACAGCTTGTGCATGACACTGTCAACTTCGCAAGAGGCGAAATGAAGGTAAGCTGGCAAGCCCTGAATAGGAGACATGGAAGAATGGTGCAAGAGAGACACAGTGGAGGCAGCGCAAAACAGTACTGAAATGACACATGGGGACGGTGACATGCAACAGCACGGCAAAACGATCCAGCCATAACGGAGCACCAATGCCCACAGAGCTTACCAAGCAGGATGAAGGGAAAGAAGTACAGCGCACCTCGCATGAAACAACTGCGTGGCAACTCACCCAGCTGGAGGCAGTGGCAAGACAGGATAGGTAGATGGTTTAATGGAATGACTTCCTGAAGCAATGTCTCATTAACACATGGATAGAGATTACAGGCTTGGCGACACTGGTATAGCGGTGGGATATCCTTTACAAGAGTACGGGCATTAATAAAGAGCTTTGTGTTATTTTACGAATATGTAGATTGATCAAATGAATAAATATTGTTTAAATTTGATAATAAAGGACCATATGTGGCTCGAAGACTGAGGAGGAGTGGGACCATAACCAGCATTCCACTACTGCTTGCACTGGAGTTTACGTAGTCCCACAGCATTCCTTTACGTATACCCACAGCCTATCCTTACGCCATACCACAAACATTACGATCCTCTTACCATGCTACCCACAACTATCGCTTACGCCCCTCCCACAACTAATCCTCAACCATCCGCACAACTATACCTTACCCATCCCACAAGCCATGCACAAACGCCTTCAACCCCATTTTTTCAAAGTTTATCAACAACACTTCATTTAGTAAATAGAAATGAAACCAAGTGTGTGAAGCAAAGATAGGACCTTATTAATAAGTAACTGTTTTTCAGTAAACTGTAGACCTTTATTAAAAAAGCAAAAATGAACCAAGTTTTTAAGCAAAGATAAAAGTGAACAGGTAACAACTCAGTCTCTGGCAACTATTCTCATCACGTCTGAGGCATGTCCATAGTCTCGCAGCTGTCAAGTGGGCAGGGACCTGTTGGAGGTGGCTGTGGCTGGAAGTGGCTGGTCTGAGGCACCATTCGGGGTTCATTGGCACCCGAGAGTACAACAGTGATGATTTGTTCAGGAAGCTCTCAAGAGAACTGGACTCAGTCCCCGATGAGGTTGAGAGGCCACTTCATGCAGGACGTGGGATGTTAGGCCCCAAAGACCTGATGACAGATTGTCTGTTGAGAGGGCTTGGCTGTGAGGGTTGGAGGAAGGAGGGAAGTGTTGTTGGGGCTGTCTGGATATGCAGCTGGGTGAGGTGAGGCGTCCCTGTGGCATGGCGGATGACGCTGGGCACTGGACTGGGGAAGGGCTGCCATCATGCATGTAGGGAAAGTCCTGAGTCCGTAAAGCCATTGGTATGAGGGGTTGTTGAAAGTCCGTGGCGACAGGGCTGTGACCCAGAAAGTTCGCTGGATGGTTGGAGACGAAGGACACACGGGACACTGGACTGGGATCGGGAACAGGTTTCAGGCTGGCTGGAGAGGTGGCTGCAGAAGTGACATGTGATTCTTGCTTGCTTCATACACTCGTACTCGACCGCAGCAGATCGAAGGAGCCCTCCAGGCAGGTCCATCGAAGGGTCTGGCTCACAGATAGGTGATGAAGAAGCTTGTCCACCGGTTCGAGGGATGGTATTCACTGTGGACCAGCTGAGAGAGAAGATCTAGTTGCTGGTTTTGAATTAGTGTCCCTGATCTTCGCAACAGAGACAGTGTGGCTCTGCGCCCTCACAACGCAGTCCTGCCTCTCCGTGCCTGACCTTTCTGTGGAGGTGGAGCTGGGGGTTGGGTTGGTCTTCTGTGGCTTGCTGCTTCTTCCTCGCAATTTGTGACAGGCGGTCCTCCAGTCCCTCTGGCATGGGGCGTCGGCAGCTGTCGGGAGGGGTCTCTGCCTGGGACCCTCCGAAGACACCTGCCTGTGGACCACGGAAAGCTGTGCCTCCTGGCTGGAAGAGGAGACTGGCTGTCCTAGTGGGCTGCTGAGGGAGAAAGGGGGTCTCAGAGGGCTGCTCCTGCGTGTGGGTCGGACGCTCGACCCTCGCAGGAAGCTGTCACTTGCGCATGATGACATTCCTCCCAGTCACAGTCGAGCTTAGACAGCGGCCTGCGCCAAGATTTCTTCAGGTGTAGCTTGTCGATATAGCCCAAGGGTGTGCAGTCGTGCTTCCACATCCAGGAGTAGGTTGCTGAAGTGTAGCCCAGGCTCATGCCTAGGCTGTCTCTCCAAGCTGCCTCGCTTCCGTCCTTGGTCTCAGCAATAGAGATCTGTGGCCTTTCATCACAGGTACTACCGTTCTCCCCTCAGCCATTCCAGTACACTCCTCCCATGATGCCTTGGAGAAAGGGTGTAACTGTTTCCTCTCATCCCTTCTCCTTCCGTGCCTCTTCATCTCTCTGGCAGTTTGGGCTTTGAACAAGCAGGGCCTTTAGGGGCTTGAGCGCGAGGCAGGGCATTTGAGGGCCCTGAGGGCTGTCCAGCCACAGAACAAGCAAGCAGCACCACCGACTCACCACCACCAGCAGAGAGAAACAATACACCAGCAGCAGCAGCCAGGAGAAGCAACGGCAGCAGGCAGACAGCAGCAGCAGCAGCAGAAGCACCAGCAGCTTCAGAAGTCAGTGCCAAGG
>BHFT01081618.1:0-18849 GCA_004320025.1 Laticauda laticaudata
CCAATGGATGGCAAGCTTTTTTGTCCGTTTTACATCCTCTTTGCATCCGTTGGTGCAGTGGGACATGGGCTTTACAAAGCATGGTTAAACTACTGACAGCCATCATCATAGAAGGGATCACAAGCAAAAAAGTAAATAGCTAGAAAAAAATAGTACTTGTAAAACTAGCCAACATTGCGACACTGAATATGCTAGCACTCAGACAGTTACTTGGATCTAGATTTTCCTCTGTTCACTAGGTTAAATTTGCCACTCCATCTCATTATATTTTACACTATTCCTAAAAGTCACACACAATATCTATGAGAAATCTGTTCATGAGGAAGAGGATAAGAAGATAGGAAAAGTTTTATTCTAAGATCAGAAAAGGTTTCATTAACAGAAAGTCAGTTAGAATCAAGGCCAGGGGAGTACCAATCAACAGGCTGCCTCTAACCTCATCTCAACATGAGTGAATCAGAGGTGGTATTCAGCAGGTTCTGACCAATTCTGGAGAACTGGTAGTGGAAATTTTGAGGAGTTCAGAGAACCAGCAAATACCACCTCTGACTGGCCTGCCCCCATCTATTCTCTGCCTCCTGAGTCCAGCTGATCGGCTGGGTCTTCTTTTGTTGCCCTGCACAGGAGGAAGCTGGAAAGCAGGTTGGTGGGGTGGGGAGGGAATGGGATTTTTCAGTAACCTTTCCCCAGGAGTGAGGAGGGAATGGAGATTTTACAGTATCCTTCCCCTGCCATGCCCACCAAGCCATGCCCACCAGGCCACACCCACAGAATCAGTAGTAAAATGTTTCGAATCACACCACTGGGTGTCCTGAATATTAGTAGTGCTACTTCTCATCACCAATAAAGTCTTTTCCTGCTTTCTGTATCCGTTGTGAAAGAAAAAAACCTCCCACTTCATTTTTTGTTGTTATACATTGTCCTTTTTATTAATTTATAATATATAATACAAAAACAAATAATAGGAAAAATAGGGGAAGTAAAAATCTATTCTCTGCCTCCCGAGTCCCAGCTGATCGGCTGGGCCTTCTTTTGTTGCCCTGCACGGGAGAACAGAGCTGGAAAGCAGATTAATAGGGCGGAGAGGGAATTCCAGATGTTGCAATAACCTTCTCCTGCCACACCTACCAAGCCACACCCACAGAACCAGTAGTAAAAAAATTTGAATCCCACCACTGGAGTGAATTCCTTTTTGTATTTTTATACTGTGACATGAGAAAGAGGAAAGATCTTTTTCTATGGCTTAACCAATAGGGCAATGAATTGAAAGGGCAAAATGAGACCCGAAACACACATAGGCACAGAAGTATATGTTTAATGTGTTTCCAACAGAGGCTACAGAGATATCCATGAATTTACATATTAGCTTTTGAGACTCTGGATCACCATACAATCCTATTAAATAAGACTGAATAATTTACGAAGATTGTTTTCATTTAAAACATATTTTAGAATAAATATATATCCTTTGTAACCACCCTAAAACAAATTTTGCCAATCTGAACAACCTAAGCCTCAAAACATTAATTTATTATTTAAAAAAAAACACAAATCACTGTTTTAATAGCAACTCCTTTAAGGTATAATAGTATGAAATAGCAGCACTGAAAGCTTCATTACAATTTATTCATCTCACATGACATGAAGTATTTCAACTCCCTGTTGCATCTTATAGAATAAACTACTTCAAAAAATACTTTCAAGGAACATTACCTTGCAGAGAATCCAGTAATACAGTAAATGCTTTTTTAAAATTAATTACGCATGCCCTTGTGATAACATATAGACATATGTATTTGTATATATTACTCTAAGGGAAGAAAGTCCCTCTTCAATTACAACTCTTCCAGCATCTTGTGGTCAGATGTTATATGTGAGTTTTTTAGGGGTTATAGTGAGAGGAGATTTTAAAATCTAATTCTTCCACTTAGGCACATAGCATTTCCCCAGGTTTCATTAAAGACATACAGTATTGCATCCTCCAGCTGTTTACCTAAATCTGGCTCCCAAACTTGTTTTAAACTTCCCATAGGGTTACCTAGATCTGTTTTCAAGAAGTAATGAGTAATTTTGTAATGCTACACTTTTGAATTATGCCAAATAACTGATAAGTTATCATTACTTTCTCAAATTTAGTGTGCAGTCCACAAGTTCTATCACCTTGGGTCTCTCATCAGAAGAGTTGGCAGAGAAACATCCAGTACATGTGCCAAGTACCTCTTATTTCACAAATTAAATCTAATATCCAGGCATGCATAACAGGGAAGCTAATCCATAAACAAAATAGGCTTCTGCACGTGAATAAAATAGGCTATTAATATTCTTTCTTTATAGGATGGGTTATGCCAAGTTCCATGTATGCAAAAGACATTGTTATTTCTGTTACCTATAAAAGTGTGTTGTATTATAATATAACAACTGATGGAAATGGTCTATGAGGATCTTCCAAATCTTTGTCTGTAGAAAGTATTGTACCTAATTATTAGATGAAACCTTTGGACCTCAGCTCTTGTAGCTGCTTAGAATGACCAAGCAGTCAATTAGCAAGCAATACTGACAGGCCTTCACAAAGGATTTAATTTAATTTTAGAGACTGTGTTCATGGCTGTTCATAGCCAGCTGTGTTCATGGCTCTTCAGATTGAATCCTGCAAGTTAAAGCTTCCAAACAGATCTAGACACTTCCCTAAACAATTAAAGGCACTTCTGAGTCATCCTATGGAAACAGAGCTATTTTTTTCCACAAAAACCAGGAAATAATAGCCTTTATGTTGGCTTTTTACTTTGCCAAATAAACAACAGTTTCAAAACTGATGGGGAAAGAAATAAGCAATCTTGACATGTATATAGCTGCAGCTCCCCTTTTAAAGAATAAGTTTAATCTTTATAATTGCTACAACAAATCTAACTGCATAATGAATACACATTTCATAGAAAGCTACTTCTCACAACAATTAGTTTAATATGCTTAAGACTTCTGCCTGTCTCCCCTCCCCAAATACCATTATAGAACTCCCACGGTTCAAAACTAAAATATAGCTATGTCATATGTAACAAACCAAATAATCCACATTTTTCAATACTGTGTATTTCAGCAAAAATATTTTCCAAAATTTAGTTGCTTAGTAAAAACCACTGTTACAAAATAGAGTTAGAGGGTTTTTTGTACTGCAGGAAACTATGCCATGTTCTAGAGAGCAGGGGTGTCAAAATCGTGTCATCATGGCAGTGTCATGTGATGTATTGGAAATTTTTTTCCCCTTTGTTTAATTGGGTAGGGGCGGGACCAGCATGTGACGCATCCGGCCCATGGGCTACGAGTTTGACACCCCTGTTCTAGATAGCGCTCATAGAATACCTGCAAGGAAACATTGTTATTAGGAGCAGGGAGGAAATCACTGTAGTGCCACAACCAGAATGTGGTCTTAAGAAAATGTTGGATAATGCAGACTACAGCCAATCCTCCAGTTCAGGGGTCTTTGGAAGCATTTCAGGAACTGGAACATTTGATTGCTACCCAGATGATAGGTGTGGCAAAATTAAAATTCAACCTCTTCAAACCTAGTAAGCCCTCCTGGTTAGACCTTCATCAATTTGAGTAGCTTATATAGATCTGAACTATAATTAGGCACACCTACTTTTCAATGGTCTCATCTCAAGGACAAAGAGGACAAGCCTATCTCATATTGGAATGCTTGCATTGCTGCCATCAAGGTTCAAGGTTGTGAAAACTTGTCAAAAATAAGACAATTATTTGTTTATAAAACAAAGAAGTCTTTGTTTATAACAGATAGTGATGATGAGACAGCCTCAGAGATAGGAGGTATCTGTTTCTCAAAGTTAATTGGACTGAAACAAGAAAAATAATGCTACTCAACAAAGGTGTCTCACCAAGGACAAAACAAAATATGAGCCAAGTTTAACCTAGTGACAAAAATAAATGCTTAATTCTAAACCACAATACTGAAGCATTACAGGAAAATATAAAATCATACAGTTTTCTATTTAACATGTACCGAACGAAAAGAAGACATACCACTTAAAGGTAGTCCTTGAATTATGACCACCATCGAGTCCAACACTTATTAAATGAGATATTTATTAAGTGAATTTTGCCATATTTAATGACCTTTCTTGCCACAGTTGTTAAGTGAATCACTGCAGTTGATAAGTTGGTAAACTAGTTGATCAGTGAATTTGGCTTCCCCATTGACATTGCTTGAAAGAAGGCCACAAAAGGGGATCGCATGATCTTGGGACACTGCAACTGTCATAAAGGTGAAGCACTTGCCAACATCTAAATTTTAATCAAATGATCCTGGGGTCGTAACAGTGAAAAATGGTCCAAAGTCAAATGTTTCAGTGCTGTTATAACTTTGAACGGTCACGAAACAAACTTGTAATTTGAGGACTATCTGTAATTAATTTCTCTTTTTCCAATATCTTGAGCTTCAGGAAAATGGTGAAGAACTGAAGACCTATTCTGCTCCATTCTGCACAGGAGGAGGATGTGTTATATCTGAGAGTGGTGGAGCACTGGTTGTTTCTACATTAGGTTTTACCTTCTCTTTTTGTAATTTGTCTTGGAGTATTGCAGTATTTTACTTTATGATAAGACAGTTAGTCACCCTCTGTGAACAGGGAGCATATACCCACCACAAGTATAAATATATAAGTAAATTTAATGATAACCTGTCATCCTAAGGCGCTTATCTATCACTAAGATCACAGGATAAAAAAAAATACCCTGTCTGATGAATCCCTAGAATTCACTGGAGCACCATTTAAAGCAACCAATGTAGCATATGTACATATTAATCCATATTAATTGGATGCTGATTTGGGGACCATAACACTTATTTTGTAACACTTAATATGATCCAATAATGCCAGCAGCTATACTGACCTGTAGCAAAAAGAAACTGGGCCAGGATGTGCCAATGCTGCTTCCTTTATAGCATAGTCAGATTCTTTCTTTTATAAGTTTGTCCCCTCCATATCTAATGATTCTGTCATAAATTATAATTTCTTATAAACTGAAGCAATAAAAATGAAATCCTGCTGTTTTTTCCCCCCCTCCTCCCTATTTTTAGAGTGCTGCCTCTTCGGTGATGTGTTAAATTAAAACCCCAGGCATCAGGAAAAGTATATAAGTCTTTATTGTGAAAGCACTTTCAATTGTCAATGAATTTTCAAGTTCCTTTTAATCCACCGACTTCGCCATTGAAACAACAATCTGCTCCCTTTCTGAAGAATATTTAGTCACTTAAGTGACAGCATTCTTTGTAGCTACTTTTTGGAACCAAAACCTGGAATGGTATAATTCATTCTAAATACTAAAAATAAGGGGAAACAATTGGATAGTTTCAATCTGCTGTGAAATATGAAAATCACAGCCTCAGACCCAAATTTGAAGTGCGACAAGGGAATATTACATATTGCCCCTGTCTGTGTAACACATTGAACCATAAATTAAAACATCATCCTGACTTACCCTTGCTGTGTTCTAATCTGTCTTGGTTCGAGTGGGTGACAGACTCTGCATGTTTGACTGTCTTTTAATGGATAGTTTTTTTGCCCAGTGCTTTTTTGTATTATTATGATTGCTTTTACGCTGGCCAAAGTCATCACAGAATTGGGCAGCCTTATACATTTCTAAAGTAAATAAATGAGGCAATCACTCAGTAGTCCAGCATGTGCACTGTTGTTAAAATGTCATCAGTTACAGTCTGATGCTAGGTTGAAAATAACATGTTGGATTTGTTTTCAGTAGCTTTAAAAGCCATGAAAATAGGTCAAGTGGACCAAATTGAACTGGAGGCAGGTTAAGTACTAGCAATAGATTAGCATGATGTGAAAAGCAATGATGGGGGAAAACATGTAGGTCTTTGGAGGACAGATAGTGAAATAAGGTGAAGGAAAAAAATCTCTCAAATCAAAAAAGCCAACTCTGGTGACTATCTGAATGCGCCCATGTTATTTTCTCGGCAGAGTTTTTCTTGAGTGGTTTCTTTTTTTCCCCTTTTGCTTCCTAGTGTTGTTATAACGTATTAACCAAGTTTTGTTAGCTTCTCAAGATCAGCTAAGGTTAGCTAAGCAATGCTGCTTTTTGTGACACTGGAATAAGATGAGAGGCAAATTAATGCACCGAGTTCTGCAGCATCCCGGAAGATAATATATAGGTGGATTGATTTCAGGGAGAAATGTCTTATAAATGCTAAGAAGTGGTGATAGATGAGTTGTCATGGACTCAGTATTTGTGAAGCTTTCTCAGCTACTATGTAGTAAGTAAAAGTTGCCAACTTTTTTTTTAAAGAGGACAATGTTTTAATAATTTTAGCAAATGATTCCTAGTGCCATGCCTATCTGTAATTGCTGGATTTGATTCCACATGATCTACACCCACTGTGTAGGTCCTGTCATCATATCACCAACTGTGACGGAAATCAGTTAGCTATGCTGACTGACAAATAGTAGCCCATCATGTTTCAAAGCCCTTAATTAAGGAGTGTTGTCCTAACGTTTTAAGATAAGTTTTGGAGCCCAAAAACAGATTCACACATCCTTGGTTTGCCGGAAGTTACACCCCAAAAATGGATGAGGCCATGAATTTGTAAGACCCAAAAAGAGAAATTAAGTGAGAGCAGAGGTAAAATGGCGGAGTATCAATTAACTTTTTAAACCCAGATTAAGGAATCTTTTTTTTCCTCTCAAGAACTACCTGGATATCTTTTAAAAGGATTGTACCAATAATGAGAGGCTGAAACAAGAAATGAGTGATGCCATATTTACTTTTTCATCACTTTTTCTTTTCTTTTTTCTAAAAATCACGATTCTGGTTTTTAGAAAACAGCTTTTACGAGAGACTTGAGGCCTCTGTTTGTAGATGGCTTTGGAAATTCATCTCAGGCTACAGCTTTCTTTTTTTATGGTATAATATATACAGAGCCAAAGTTGGTAAATGAAATACTTTACAGAGCCAAAGTATTTCATTTGGCACGTTTGGAGTTAGCATACGGACCCTGAATTTCTGCAGAGAACCTACTAATGCAGTTTTGGCTTTGTGGTATGAAGGATGTGTCCAAAATGTATTAAGTACATTCACAAGTACTTCACAAGTACGTAACTATAGGATCATGTTAATAATTGAAAACAAGCTTCAAAGTAGTTTGATTAACATTATTGATCATCATTATTGACAAACCTATGGTGGCTTTCCAAGGAATCCTTGAATAAAGTTGAAAAATGAATTTGATTTAAAAAAAATTCCTCTTAGTCTAAGTCAGGTGTGTCAAACTGGCAGCCCAGGGGCTGGATGCATCACATGTAGGCTATGCCCACCCCAGCTCCACAAAGGGGAAAAAGTTATGAAACGTCACAAGATGGCAACATGATGCCCTGAGTTTGATGCCCGTGGTCTAAAATATGAGGAATAAAACTTCATGTGAAGAAAATCTACCTAACTGAGCTTTCCAAAAAGATTGAATTCAGCTAGGAACTGAATGGTTTGTCATTGCTGTAAGTACATTACACTGGAAGATGTAAAGTGTCTACAAGTGAACCTGTCCACCATCCACATAACAAGAAAGATAAAGGATTCTTGGACTGAGTACAGGAAGTGCTTATAAAGGGACAAGTACTGAGAAGGCTCCAAGGAGATAGAAGATTGCTAGGCAGAAGGAATGGAGAGATGGAGGAATATGATACAAAATCCCTCGTCTGTCACAAATAAATGAACACTGGATGAGGAGAATAAGAAGACAGCGTGATAACAGAAGAGGGCTTAACACCAATACTGATGAGAATATGAAAGGAGGCAAGAGCAGAATTGGAAGAACTTAAGATGGAGAAAGCCAAGAGTGAAAGTAAAACAGATGTGTTGGAAAGGGCTGTTAACAAATCCTAATTGAACAGGCTCCTGGCATTAGAACAACAGGGCAACTAGACAAATCAACATGAGGCATTAGAAGTGAAGTGGCCAAGAGCAGTAGTGGATTTTGGTAATTCTCCTAACCCCTGTCAGCTAGTTGGAAGGTTGCCACCCTTACTGTGGCTGCTGAGAAAAGTAAAACAATAGAGCTGGTGCCAGTTGGGAATAAGTTGTCAGCTCATATTCCTGTGGTCAGTGGAGATCAATATGAGAGCACAAATGATCACTTCTGGCTTGCCATCAGTCCTATGTAATGGTAGGGCAACACAGGAGACCCTAGACAGTTATAAAAGACCTATTTCAGAAATTATGGGAAGGAAGTGGGAGAGCAGAAGTTCAGTAACTGCAAGAAGAGGTTTCACAGCCCAGATTTCAAAGGAATAATTTCAGAGACTGTTTTAATTGGATCACTATACTTCTGTCTGGGAATTTATTCCTACAGTGTTCAAGATTGTTGTCAAGCCTAATATAGCTGGAAAATCCAAGAAGTGAGAACCAAATGGGTTCTCAGAACCATATGGATTTCAGAAACATATCTTGATTGTTAGTTAGGGGTAAAATATAATCTTGTGTGTTGGCAAGCAGTAATAATTTTACTTTGTACGTGCTTAAAACGAAGCATAATAATAGTAAGTATAATAAACTTGATAAATTCCTAATTCCAGCCTAATCCTAGTGTAAATCTATATCAATTATTGTCAAGGAAAATTCTTCCAGTATTACTAAAGTCATGAATTTGAATTGGTGTTCAACAGGTCCTCAGCTTCCTTCACCCATGCACTTTCCTGAAAGATTCAAGAATGGATTGAAGTTTCTGTTGGAGTCATGTTAGCATATTTTCCCATCCTCTTTTTAACTGCTTTCTACATTCTGAAAGTTAGAAATTCAATTGTTGTCTGACCTTCATATGGGTTTTTTGTAACACAAATATATGTTTGTAGGGCTATAAAAACAGTCTTCCTTCTTCAGGTATTAATTACCCACCCACCCATCCACCACCATATACATCAGGGCCATTTCAGAGTCAGAACCTAGGAAATCCATGGCCAATTTTGGAAGCATATACAAAAAAACTGCCAAAGTCTCTTAAAAGTTTACACCAGGCCAGTGGTGGGATTCAAATATTTTTGCCACTGGTTTGGGGGGCGTGGCTTGGTGGGCGCACTTTGCACGCGTGCACACATTTTGAGTGCACATGTGTGCCAAATGCAGACTTTGCACAGGTGCAGAGGCGTTTGTGCAGGCACAGAGGCGTTCTAACTCTCCTCCTGAAAGCCTGCACGATCCCGGTCACTTCAGCAGTTGCCATGCGGCACTATTCTGTGCTGCGCAAAGCAGCTGCGCTTCAAATTCAGTGGATAAAAGTATAAGAGCCCGGGCGGGTGGGTGGCTGGGCTGAACAGCAGAGTGGCAGAGAGAACCGGATCAGTCTCCATTGCTTATCACTCCTACCAGCTCGACAGAACTGGGCAGAACCAGTCAAATACCACCACTGCACCAGGCCCTACTTAAGTTGCTGCAAAAGAGGAAATGCAACCATGTCTGAGAAACACATCAGAAATATTTTGTATAGGGAAATGTATTCCCAAGTTATGGACAAGGGAGATTTATCTTTAAAGAAAAACATATTTCCACTCTTTTTACATTTTTTTCCCACATAAAAAAGAAAAAGCATTTATCAAGAGAAAACTGGCATGATTAATTGCATCCTTAAGATAATAATGAAAATACATTAGTTCAGGAAGTTAGCATAATGTATTTAGCTAATTTTATTTGAAGCTAAGTTTCTCTATTTATCATATAAAATTCTCATTTACTGAATAGGAATCTTTAAGAATATGACCACATTCTTTTTCTTAATAAGAAGGTGAACACAATTGACAGAAGCTTCTTTGTAATTATGAACCATTCTACAAATTGTTGGTAAATTACTGTTAGGTATCCAAAGCATCAAATGCTTCTGAGACAGCTGAGCAGTTTCCCATTATTGAATTTACGTTAATAAATGCAAGTTAAAAATGCCCTTGTCTTGCAGATCTAATCATCCTAATGCTCTATTTATTTCATTAGCCAAGCCTTTGTGTAGGTGCACAAATGTGCTTCAATGAACCACATTTCTGCTGCTTGATTTGATTAAAATAGCAGCAGTTCCAGGAGTATACCTTATTTGTGTACTCTTGTGGATCAGATGGAGAGACAAATTGCAAAAGAAAAAAAAAGCTTTGGAGAGTGTGCCACCACTTTTGTGTATGCAGGAAACTAAACTATCATAAATTAACCTCATTATAAAAGTACATATTTTATAAAGTAAATCTTGGGGTGCACAGAGAAGCATAGAGCTGTGAAGCTGGTTAGTGCTATGAAAGTCTTCCCCTTGCCTTTTAATTAATTTTTGACAATGAATTTTAATCATCTTTGCCTCTTTTTATGTACTGTTTTTCGGTTTTAGTATTTTGTTTGTACACCACCCAGAGTACAAATTTGAAGCAGTTCTTATTTAAAATTGGTGGTAATATCTCTTTTTAAAAAAGATGTCTGAATAATGTAGCCATTACCCTTAATTAACTGCTAAGTCACATTTTAGATTTTATAAAAATAATATACATTTGTCTCGAATTGTGAATAGCAATACATATAGAAAATATTTCTTACATACCTTGGGTTCCGAATATGTTACAAAAGGCTTCTACTGGAACTTAACCATCAATTTATTGTTTATTTTTTTTTAGAAAATCTAGGATAATATACATTGTATATATATCATTGGAGAAATTTAGGATTACAGTTGTATACAAACTTGCTTTTGGAAAATCCTACTAAAAGTAGGATTAAATTCTAAATAAATAGTGCTAAACAGATAACATAAGTTTATGATATGCGAAGAGTTCAATTTTCCCCAATACTTTTCTAATACTTCTTCAAGATAAGAAAAATAAGGGGAATCAATTAAGAATAGTTAATACCTAACAACTCAGTTGGAACATACCAATATGACTCAGCCTGGATTTAGAAAGATTTCTGCATTAAAACTCAGTATCACTTAATACAATTCTCATTGGAGTAGTGGAATTTGATTGATTAGTTTTAAAAACTGGTAATATTTTGGAGTCAGGACACCTGGATCCCAGCAGTATTGTCGATGTTTTTCATTCAAGTAAATGAACTTCCATTTACCTTCTTTGAAGTCAGCATTCTTCTTCCTCACTAGTATGCTGAAGTTTTCTGCTGGATTGACACTTCCAACCTACAAAATACTTCAGTGAGTCATGTCCTCAGCCCCAGCTTTCATCGCCTTCTTCCCAATTTTAATCAAATACAAAGCTTAACTTTGATTTTTCTCATTTCTATCTAAACCAAATAGGTCTTTAGATACTCATAAAGTGCAATGTCTTGGTCAAAATAGGATTTGAAAGGAAGAGCTCTATAAGATGAACCTACAATATGATGCCCTCACCTGAAATTGTCATATTGTTTAAAAGATTTAAGCAAGAAAGGTTTATGCTGCTTTCATATGCAACTCCCAAATTGCAAATTAATTATTCATTCTTACTTATGCTTATTTACAAGTCAAACTAATGAGCCAAATGGATACAAAATAGCTGCCCAGGCCATCTAATGTTAGAAGAGCAAACATCCATGTGGCTTTGTAGGAATATTTTAAACTTAGAAATTCCAAAGTGTGAACTATAACGGGCAAAGAAAAGACTAAGCCATAGATAGCTCCGATAGGAATTCAGAGGTCAGAAGAAATAATGTATTTCACTGAATACATAGAATTGATACAGGAAGCAAAAATTAGTTTCCACCTATTACATGTAAGGGCTAATTCCAAACTAGGCTACTTAAAATATTCTTAAATAGGAAACAATTGCTTTGTTTTTTTAACACTGTAAAGGGGCAGGGGTCCTTGGTGCTCTCTGAGCTTGCTTGTTTTCTTGAAGATGTTTCATTATTCAAACTAGGTAACATCATATGTGCCTGTAAAGTGTGCTATTTGCTGTCAATTTTATATGGCTTGCCTGTCAGTGTTGGTGGGGGTGGTCTTAGGGATTCTTTGGTTGGGCTGCTTGTTGTTGGCTCCCTTAGCAGTTTCTTGATTGGGGTATTGCTTACTTGACTGTTGGTTTGATGTTAACCTTGGAGTTAATCTATGTTGATTTGGGTGCTGATTGCTGGTGGAGAGGTGCTGGGGTCTTTTTTCTCTACAGCAAATAGCAAAGGATCCCTAAGACCACCCCCACCAACGTTGACAGGCAAGCCACTAGATTGGAGTATAAAACTGACAGCAAACAGCACTCATTACCGGCACTGATGATGTTACCTAGTTTGGGTAATGAAATGTCTGCAAGAAAACAAGCAAGCCCAGAAAACATCATGTCAACCCTGAGATACAAATATTCTCATTTATTAGTTTAATATTGTAGAGAGTGAAACAGTGATCTTGAGTCAATCACACTTACTCACTGGAAGCAGGCAATGACAAATCTTGCCAAGAAAACCAGGACCAAAACTGATGAAGAAGCAGCAGAAGCAGAGGAAGAACAGGAGGAGGAGGAGATGGAGGAGAAGGAGAATAGGAGGAGAAGGAGAAGAAGAGCAGCCAATGCCAGTCAAGCCCAGAATTTTATGTTATACAAGGGGCAAACAGATACATAAGGAAAATTTGCAAACATGTTTCATCATTTCTTCAAGTATTTAAGGCTGTCTGTGATTCGGGATGTGATGCAAAATCATCAGTACTTATGACCATTAACATGTTTGTTAAGAACCAGGCATGTAATTGGGTCTTCAGAGACAACATGCACCTCTTTGCATTTCCTTATACCGAACAGCATTCGCCACAATCCCAACCCTACACTGTACATCTTTCTGCTGAGGAAGTATACAACTAATTGCTCGAAATCCATAGAAGGATTTAGGATTATTTAAGGAACTATTTTGTGTTCTGGTTAATGTGCCATTTAAATGTTTTTTAAGGATAACATATACTTAAAGAGAGATCATGGTTTCGAAGAATAGGATGTAGTTTGCATGCTTTGTTAATCACTAAATCTATTGCATTTGAAATCAAAAGTGTGTTTACAAGGCATATTATGAGGCAACCATTCATAGGCTCTTGACTTTACCCAGTTGAGGGCTAATAATCTACAGCACTCTTGCAATCATCATGTTGGATAACTGTATGGGAAAATAATGACCAAAGAGATCATTGGATATGGCCTAAGAAATAAGCCAATCATCCAGTTCTTGGTACTTGCTTGCCTCATCAAAAAAATACACCTTTAGCACAGTAGCCAATCTAACCTCTTCTACCACAGAATCTTTGCCAAGAATACTTACTGTAATCACATTGCCTTCAGAGAGGTTTGCAATCCTGAAACTGGCTTCACCATCTTCTGTTTTTGCCTTTTTAGCATTGGGGCCATCTTCATTACTGGAACAAGATAAGGCCATCAATCTGAAGAAATTCTTCTCAAGATAAATTATCTAGCAATCACATCTACTGTGAGAATAGTTTTAGAAGATACATATTAGGCATTCAAGTGTCCTTCAATCTCCTTCCAAACTGTACTTTGTTTCAGTGCTTATTCAGAAAGATAAGGAATCAAATCTGATGCCTCAATGATGAGATGTCTTCCCGAACTATGACACTAGCTACAGAATGCTTTTTTTGAATAACTGAAAATCAAATATTATTGACTCTGTGTTTTACTAACATAGCCTTCTCTTGACATGTCTATATATGTGAATACTTTTATAGTACTTTGCAATCACATCTGATTCTTTTTTTAATGTTTAAATTGACATTAGCGATAATGGGAATTTTATATTTAAGGGGGAAAATCTATTTACCCTTCTAATGTAATTTGCTAGTTCCCATCTTCAAACTGATAGCTACTAAGTACTTCTGTACACAGAAACCCGGAATGTCTTCTAAACCATCTTGCAGATTAGCATACCTAAGAGCTTATTAAACATCAGTTTGCAGTTGTCAGTACTTATGAGAAAAACTTCCAATTAAATATGCTCTTGTGCTGGATAACCTTCAAGAACACCCAAATCTGCTTCCTAAAAACCAGTCTTAGGGTTTAGCAAGATGCAATTTTAATGACATTATCTGTACTTTTTCCCTATTAGATGGAAGAAACGAACATTATGTACACATATCATTATGACAAAAGGACTACTACTTGTGGCTTGGTCCCATTTTTTTTCCTAGTTCAGGATATGCAGATGGAAGATATCCTTTTCAAAATTCCATGTCTCCAGAGTGTGTCGATCCTTCATTGTGCAACTGCGCTAAACCTAGGGGTGGGATTTTCAGGGGTGGGATTCTACCGGTTCTGTCCAGCTCTGTAGAACTGGTGGCTCTGAAGAACAGCAGACAAAGAACTGGTTCTATGTCTCCTGCTGTTTTGGCCTACCTGCCCGCCTGGGCCCTTACCTGTCCTTTATTTCCTGCTTTTTCAACCTCAGCTGCTTTGCGTGGCACAGCTGCGGCTGAAAAAGCAGGAAAAAAGTGCTTTTTCAAATGTTGCGCACCCATGCGCAGTGTTGCTCAGCTGTCCAGGCTGCAAGCTGATGAAGTTTTACACACGCACACAGATTTATACAAAACGTAAATCAACGAACCGGTAGTTACACCAGTCGGATCCCACCCCTGGCTTAACCTCTGAAGTACCGTGTAGAAAATTATACTATAAACTCATTAAAAAGAGCAAGTCCAATTTAGCTCTGAGGAAAAGTTTAATGACTGCCCCTTACATATTAGCATCTGGATCTTTTTGGAACAGAGATGGATAAAGAGGCTTGACCATTGCTGGAGATCTATAAGCTTCTAGACATACTTCAAAGAAATAAAATGCATATTTGAAGGAAAAATAAAAAAATTGCCATCCCAAAACATTCAGGGTTCTTTTTTGCATCTTCTTTATTTTCCAGACCAGCCGAGACCGAGAATTCTTGGTGGTCATCTCTCATCCAAGTATTGACTACCTATGTCCAGCCCTATTCAGCCGTATACAACCACTTGCCATATATATTCAGCCATATACTACCACTATTGTTCCACTAAAGAGCTCTAGCTGACATTAAGTCTTTAAGGATGCAAAATAGAGAAGCTAGCTTTACATACAATTAGAATATTAAGAGCCTCTTCCTATACCATGTTATTGAATAAACCCTTGTGGCCAGCCCAGCCATCCAAGAGGCAATGAGACAATGTCGCCCATAGAAGGAAGTACCAGAGGAGATGAAAGATGACAAGCAGCTAAAGAACGATTTTTGAAGTGCTGCTAACTCACTTGTCTTTGAAGATGAACTGAGCTGTCTTCTGCTCTTTTATTTTGGCTCCGTCTTTCAAAGGAAAAAGAGCTTTTACTTTCTGAAGGGGAATCTGGCATTTTTCTGTCACCTCCTGAGGAGCCTTCAACATGTCTAAGAGATGGTTTTCAATGGGGGGTAGAGGTGCATCAGGATGAAAAGCTTTATGTTGCAGGCACTGATGAAAGATCACAAGGGAATAAGCAATGTCAAATCAATAAATCAATGGATCTACCTATGAATCAATCTATGACTCAATCCATCAATGAAAGGTATATTTTGCTCTTTTTTTGTTATGACAGGAGGCACTTTTTATGCATACTGAGTAAGATTGCTGGAGAAGACAAATATGAACTTGTCCTTGACTGCATTCTGAAAGTAGATGATATTGTATGATATGGTTTGTGATGAAAGGTTTAAAATATTGCAAACATTCATGGTCACTATTGTAAGCATGTCAACAATCAAACTCTCACTGATGAGTCCACATTAGAGTACCCTAAATTTTGTAGAGACCTGATAAATGAATAAAGCTATGGAACAACTTCCCACTGAATGTAGAACTTTCCCATTCTTTGTCGAAGTTGAAGAGGAAGCTTAAGGAATTAATATTTTACCTATTTTTTTGTGGAACTAATATTGAAACACTGAACTAAAACTAGAATACAATAATAAAACATATTGCTGTATCAAAATTTAGGTCTATCATATATTTCCTGATTAGGCAAAAAATAGATTATTAAAGTCTCTCACATTTAAATTCATTTGTGAAGCCCCCAACTTCTCTATAGTAACTCCCAGGAGCAATCCAGTTTTTGCAATACAGAAATGTTGAATTCTTCCATGTATCATTCATATTTTCCTGTGAGAGTAGAATAAGTAATGAAGAGATATGCAAAGGCTAGTCCCATGATGGCGAACCTATAGCATGCATGCCACAGGTGGCACACAGAGCCATTTGTGTGATCACGTGAGTGTGAGTCATTTGTCCCAGCCACTTACCTGCACTGCACATGTGCATGCCTCCCAGCTGATTTTTGGCCCGCTTGAGGTCGTTTTCACCCTCCTGGAGGCTCAAGGGAAGCCTCTGCAGCCTCAGGAGGCTGAAAAACAAGCCTTCCAGAAATACTGAAAGTGCCCATTTTCAGCCTCCGCAGGGACTCTGGAGCCTGGGGGAGGCCGTTTTTGGCCTCCTGGAGGCTTGACGGAAGCCTCTGCAGCCCCAGGAGGCTGAAAAACGAGCCTTCCAGAAATACTGGAAGTGTCAAAATGGGTCCGTTTTCAGCCTCCCGAAGGTGAAAATGGCCTCAAACAGGCCGAAAATCAGCTGGGAGGCACGCACATGCACAGTGCAGGTGAGGGGGCAGGGTGGGGATGTTGTGTATGCATGCGCAGGGTGGGCAGGGCACATTGCATTGTGGGTGCTGGCATGTGCACATGAGCACTATTGCGCACACACATGCTTTCAGCACACCACAACAAAAAGGTTTGCCATCACTGGGCTAGTCTATTTGGGACTTAGTAGATTAAGCATTGCAGGAGAAATGCTACATAGCTTATGTGAATTGATGTAATATGTGTTTCCTGATGCACAAAAATACACAGAGCATTCTGTCCTCAATACACATTGCTACTTTGCCAACCACAAAGAATATGGGATAATCTGAAGGTATGCTAATAATAATAATTTATTAAACCTGGATGCCACCCAACCCTCAACGACTCACAACAATCAAAGAATTAACTATAAAATCAATAAAACATAACAGCACCTTTTACAGCAATAATGAACGTACTTCATACTTGGTTAGAGAAGCTTGTTTCAAGCTATTATAGCTTATATTGTTATGAACAAGCATATTAATCTAAATTGGATAAGAACTAATACTGATAAAATGATGGGTCCCTCTCTTTATTTTGGATTATAGATTAACCTGGGTATTTGACATATGCAAAGGTGATCAGAAGGTGTTGATGGGTTTGATGGTTGAAGATATCACTTATGTTCTTATAAATTTTAATTCCTTTGCTGAGACTACCACTATTGTGGTTGTGTTTATTATTTACTCCTATTTTAAACAGAAAGCTTTACCTTTTCCATTGACTCCACTGCATGTATTCCTATTATTAATAATTAAATGATCTGGATGAATCTTAATCTTGATCCGTGTGTATGTGTGTGTTATACTCTAGTAAATTGTGAAAACCCAACCACTATTGTCTACTTAATGTATTACAGAGTGTTGTGCAACCCAATAATTTTTTTCTTTCAGTAAACATAAATTAACACTCAGTTTAATATGTCATGCTATTGTATGATTCATATGTGATGCTGACCCCATCCTCATAGCAGATGAGGGGGGGAGGAAATCCCAGGAAGAAATCCCCCCAAGTTCAGTTTTGTACTGACATACTTTATTTCCTTCCCTTTATTCAAAGAGTTGTCTAACCATCTTTCCAGCCACTAAATTCAAATCATTCTTTTGGTCTATTGGGCAATTGGGTTTTGTTTCTATTTTTACTGATTGCATCAGGTTTTTCAGCATCATGAGCAGATCACAAATTCAGCTGCTCATCGTGGAGGCCAGGAAATGAGATAACTGTGGGATTCTGCATCATTTCTGTTAAGCAAGGTGAGTCCAGGGCATGTAAGGAAGGCAATAAGGTGGGGAATTCACACATCCATGGTTGCACTGCTGGACAGCTGCTGGTCCCAATAAAGTTTTGCCAAGTTACATTGGGGGGGGGGAGCAATCAATTCACACAAGATGAACCCAACTGACCACATAATCCATCTGGCTGAGAAGAATGAGGGGAAGTTTTAGTACCTTACCTGGTACAATCTTTGAAACAGAGGATTTGGGAATTTGTTGGGTTTAAATATATCCACAACGGTCCCTTCAGTATCATCTTCACAAACTAAAGACATAGAATCAATCAGGGAGTCAACTGCAGACAGCTGTTCCTCTGGATTATCAAATATAGATAGGAAAACAGTTAATATGATGCAACAGATTTTTCCTGCCATTTTATATATTTATTTACACAATGTAAGAATAGCAATAGCACTTATATACCACTTCACAATACTTTACAGTCCTCTCTAAGCGGTTTTACAGAGTCAGCCTATTGCCCCGAACAATCAGAGTCCTCATTTGCCCACCTCAGGAGGATGGAAGGCTGAGTCAGTCTTGAGCCTGGTGAGATTCAATCTGCCAAATTGCAGGCAGCTGGCAGTCAGCAGAAGTAGCCTGCAGTACTGCACTCTAACCACTGCACCACTGTGGCTCAAAAAACACATTGTATCTCTGCTCAATTTTAACATTTCATAGCATAGTAGTTCATAGCATAGACACTACAGAATTGGAAACCACAAAGATACAAGCTACCAAAACACAAAAAATGCAAAAAGCAATGCATGCAGCAACATTGTTAGTATTTACAGCCCATGTCACACTGCACCAATGGATGGAAAGAGGATGTAAAATAGAGAGAAACACTTGCCATCCGTTGGTGAACGTGATGCATCTGTTCTGTACTCACTGCATACGTTTTTCATACTCTCTATCCGTCCAGCATCCGTCTACTGAGATTTCA
>BHFT01081619.1:0-11055 GCA_004320025.1 Laticauda laticaudata
ATGGAATTGAAAAACTTGACATACTTACACACGGCAATGTTAATCAGCCTACAGCCAAAATACATATTCACCATGCATGGAAACCAGACGCAACAATCAATTTCCCGTTCCTTTAGATGGGTTTAGGTATATACAAAGAAAATCCCAATGGCTCCTGAGAGACACAGAGAACCAATAGTATATAGTTTAAGGTTTTCCGCAGGTGATCTTACATTGTGTGTTGTTCAGGCCTTCCTTCGGGTATTATCCCACTATTGTAGTGCTTTGAAGTTGTCAGGCATACGTTTTCAGGCAGAATCTCAATCTGCCCATCATCAGGCTTCTGTATATGAGTGTTGTATCGTGGGTCAGCTCTCACACCGTTATGTGTGCTGTTTTAGAAATGTGTGGCTAGCCCATTGCTGGGCTAGGATGTTTTTTTCGTAGACATCCTGATATGGTTGGCATCTTGGTCTGTGTTCTATTGGACTTGTGGAGTGTGTTTGATTTGGGTTTCTGGTTTCTTCTCGTCTGTTTCGTGCATTTGATTGGCTGGCCAACAGCTGTTTCATCGTTGTGGAGCGATTTTCTAGTGCAGCTTGGCTTCGAATGAAGAGTGAGGCTATTATCTATGAGGTAAGCTAGGTTATCTATCTGGTGACTGGTGGGTGTGTTATGAGCTTGGAAAGTTATCAGAGGGCAGTCTGTTTGTGCTCTAGAGTAAGTGTTTTGCCCTGGCTTGTGGTGTGGATCTTTCTAATTTGAGAGTGCGCAGGCTCCAAATGAATTGACTAGGTCTCTGGAATCAATCTCTTCTCTTCATGGCTTTCGGGGTATTGTCTTCAAACTCTATGTCTTCTCTGATGATTCTGTATATGATTCATGTTGTGATGCTGGTATAGCAGCCGTACCAGAAGAAATACATCACCAACCGCTACCTTCAATGCCCAATCCACCACACCCAGCAAGATAAATTCTGTGGCAAAACATCTACATCACCAGAACACAATGCCTGGCAGACAAGACAACATATAAAGACTGAACTATGCACCCTGACTAAAGTACTGACAGCAATGGCTTCCACAAAAACAACATAACTAGACTTGATCCACAAAAACCACACTAACATAATAGAAGACGCTAGAAAGATCAACAGACCAATGGAACAGCATTCGCCTACATAAGACGGTACTACAGACAAAATCAGTAAGATACTACACAGGCATCACATCAAGACTACTTCAAAACAAGCAAATATATATAATATATATTAGTATAATTTATATATATATATCATATATTGTGTGTGTGTGTGTGTGTGTGTTGTGTGTGTGGTGTGTGTGTGTGTGTGCTTTCATCTTCCCTTCGGTATTATCCCACATTATTGTAGTGCTTTTAAAGTTGTAGCAACGTTTCAGCAGAATCTCATCTGCCACCATCAGGCTTCTGTATGAGAGTTTGTATGGTGGTCAGGGTCTCACAGCTAGCACACTATAGAAAACCCAGCCACAGAATCATCAGAGAAGCCATAGGGATTGAAAAAAGACCTGAAAGCATGAATAGAGAGATGATTCCAACAGACTGTCAATCATTTTGGAAGCCTGCACTCTCAAATAGAAAGATCTCCACACCACAAGCCAGGCAAACACCTGGGCACAAACAGACTCCTCTATACCCTCCAGCTCAAACACTCCCCCACAGGCACCAGATGAAACCTAGCTTCTGATAGATAACAGCCGTCCTTTCACACGAAGCCAAGCTGCACTGAAACCTCGCAACTACAGAACAGAGTGTTGCCAGCCAATCCAAAGCAAAACAGACAGGTTTTCGCGACAGTTATTTTGTGTGGATACTTTGGTTATTCAGGTTTTCTCCGCGGTAGAATTGGAAGTATCTTGGCAACGTTCGATGGAAGTCTCATCATCATCTTTGCAGGCTTGTTTCTTCAGCCTCTGCTGCTTCTCAGAGTAATGTGAGCTTGCAGCTGCTTCTTCCTTTTAACTGCTAGTGGGTGTGAATTGATTGGGTGGGGTTTTGGCTGTGTTCTGATTGGTAGGGGGGGTTGGCTGTGTTCTGATTGGCTGGGGGTGTGTTCTGCTTAGGTGGGGGCCTAAATCCCTTGCAGCTGCCTGCCACCACATACATAGGACAAACTAACAGAAGAATTAGTGCACCGCATTGAAGAACACAAGAACTCAATCAAAAAAGAAGAACTGACCTCTCCCTGGTCCAACACCTCAAAGCCACAGGACATGAAATTGACTTTAAAAATACCAGAACATCGCCAAACCGAACACTTCAACAACAGAATAATCAGAGAAGCCATAGAGATAGAAAAATGCCCACACAGCATGAATAAACGAGGATGATACCTCCCGCCTACCAACCATTTGGAAACCTGCCTCATGAATAAACGAGTACCTAACATGAAGAATGACACCAGACCCACACCCACAAAGTGCACACAAGATGCTACCACCACACTTCCACGCAGAAAAAAGACTCACACCCACACAGAAGAGGAGACACGACCACGAACCAGAAGCCATCCTGCAGCTGCACCACAACCCACTTCAACCCTTTGACCCATACAAGAAGCAAACTGGAGCACCACAATGAAGATGTGCACGACCACGAACACGAAGCCAAACAACAAGATCACAGCTACCAGCTCAAACCCTCAGCAACTAAGACTACCTGAGCACAGCAGGCCCCACACTAAGCAGAACACACCCCAGCCAATCAGAACACAGCCAAACCCCACCAATCAAATCACACACCCACTAGCAGTTAAAAGGAAGAAGCAGCTGCAAGCTCACATTACTCTGAGAAGCACAGAGCTGAAGAAACAAGCCTGAAGATGATGAATGAGACTTCATCGAAACGTTGTATGCTGTTCAGGTTTGTTCGGGTATTTTCTCACGTCATTGTAGTTGTGCTTTGAACGTTGTAGCAGCGTTTCGACAGAATCTCATCTGCTGTCATCAGGCTTCTGTATTGTGTTCGTCTGTGAGTCAGATTTTCACAGCCGTTTCAGTTTTAAATTTGGGGCTAGCCTACGCTCTGCCAGAATGGTTTTTTCTTCATCCTGATTGGTTGGAGTCTTGGCTGCGTCTTGAGTTTGCTGTGTTCTGTTTGATTGGTGTTTCTAAATATCTTCTGTCTGTTTTGTGCTTTTTTTGTCTTGATTGGCTGGCAATATACATTTCATACAAGCACACATCCATTCTCTCCTGCAATTTTCTATTTCCATCTTGGTTTACGCTTTACCTTCTTTTTTTTTTTTTACATATCTATCTTTTCTCAGGTTCCACTCTTAAAACTATTGCCATTACTAATTTATTGCACATTCAAAATCTCCAACTACCTTTTGTATCCTGCATTACAGGTCCTTCATCATTAACAATGAAGTAGGTCATCATTTCAGCTTTATTTTTTTGTGAATTGTACATATGAATAGACACATTTAAACATGGTATTGAAAACATATATAGTGAATAGTCATCATTCTTATTCGTTCCTGTGCCCTCAATTTAATCAATGTCTATCACTGTATCCTTTTGTTCTTGTTTTCACTCATTGGTTTGTGCCACCTTGCATAATATTTCTTCCTTGTCTGGAGCAATTTCATTCAGAATGTTGCATATTTTTCCTTAGAAGTTTTTATCACCATTGACAGAAACATTTAATACAAGTATTGTTAATCTATGGATTCTACTATGGGCTCTATGGGTTCTACTAATCTATGTACTCACAACAATCTAGGTGACAATTTGTACTTTCTGTCATCCTTTCTGTCATAATCTTACCTCTTTTGTTCCTAGTTAGACTGAAACCTTCACTTCTCTCGATAGTTTCATCAAGTCCATTCTCCAAGTTTAGACTATCTTCTCTCATAACTATTACATATTACTCTTTTGTCTTTGTTTCCCAAATCACAGCATACCTATTTTTTCTTATACTTGTTAATTGTTTCTCTTTACCATTTACTCCTCTAGATTTACTAGTCTTAGTCATACCCTTACCACATGTGCCTTTCTCTGCTATCCTATGGGTAATACTTGTGAGTTTTAGCACATTTCAACCAATATTTCTCCAGTGCAACCAAACCAGTTTTTCTCCAAGCTTGCTCATGCTATTTTATGCAATCCAGGCTTTCTACTTTAAAAACTACTGTTATCCACATGTCAACTGGTAGGAGATAAATGCAGGATTTTAATGCACTGCCAGGATACAGATTTAGAATATTATTTAGATCAATACAGATGCTATTAACTGGAAATTTATAGCAAAGTACAGAAGTGAATCTTTAATCTTTCCAAAGTTTTTTCTTTCTTTTTAATGAAACCCCTGAAAATAACAATAAAACTCATATCTTATGGTAAATATGTTTGGATATTATTTAAAAGAATCACATACATCATATATTTTCTCTGGGAATCACATGCTTTGCACCGTTAATTCTGTCTTCAGTGGAAGCAAATCCCAATGACATAAGACATTCTGCTTGATCACTAAAGGGCATGTAGTTGTTAATTTATCAAAGCCAAAGCTGAATCCAGAAATAATAAAAACATGAGATTGATTGAAATAAGAAAATCTGTAAATATAAATACGTTGTTAGTGTTTTATGCTAAGTATATAGTGAACCGTGTCCTTAAATGCCTCCACAAACCAATACACATGCATCCATTGGTTTGATTTCTCTATCTTATCAGATGAGAAAAAGACTTCCCACTTTTCTGCAGCCAGAATTTGTGTTAGTCTGAAGACCTGTGGAACAGAAATGCCAATAACAGCTTGCCTTGTAATCTGTGATGCATGTACAAACGGCTTTCACGCCTTTTGGTCTACATCTATTTAAGAAACAGAAAGTCTCTAGCACACAATGGAATAGCAGTAGCAGAGCTCTCTCTCTCTCTCTCTCTCTCTCTCTCTCTCTCTCTCTTTCTCTGAAAAGAAAGGAGCACACATTTTTGCTTTTTTAACACTATTCTATTGTGTTCAAGCTTGCCTGGCAAGAGTATTTGTGCCCAGAAAAAGCAAAGATTATATGATGCTAATAAAGTTCTTGTAAACATATCTCTGTTCAAGATCTAAACTAGGCTAGGCTTCCTTGCCTAGTTGTTAATGCACACATAGCTTAGTAAAAATTTATCAAAGCAATGCTCAAGTTTTTAATGTTAAACAAGGGATGGTGCTCGCTATGCCATTGTTTAGATTGCATCAGCATTTTGATATCTTATTTTAATTACCAAGAATAAGATTCTCTTGGGACAGAAAGTTAAAACATAAAATCTTGCTTTTACCTATTTGACTATACACACACACACACACACACACACACACACACACACACAGAGAGAGAGAGAGAGAGAGAGAGAGAGAGAGAGAGAGAGTCAAACAGAACAAATAGAAATTAAAATTCAATTAAAAATGAAATATGCACAAGTTTTTTTTCATTTTATTAATGCTATCTGCACTTCATGTTAAAATGTACAGAAAGCTTGCTATTACTTTGTGAGTAGTGCACCACTCATCCATTTTTTTCTGTCAGTTCTAAATCAAGACATTTGCTTTTCACATTGAATTCAAAAGAGAAATTCTCATGCTGGGTTGTGGCATTCTTGAAATGATTTAGATAAAGGCCACCGGACTTTTGCTAATGTCCTGTCTGCTATTGTTAAATTATCTGTCCAGTAGCCTGTAGTATGTTTGATTTCCTAGGCTTCAATTAAATTGCACAGGAAGGTCTTGTGATGGGATCTTCCTTTGGATCTTCCCAGATCAAGGAGACACCAAAAGGTCTTCAGAATGATGGCAAGAAGTGTAAAAAAACAACCATACTACGGCATCTATTCCATTCCACCAAGAGAAATTCAGAATGAATTCTCAAGCACCTGAAATTAAAATAGCAAAGCAGAAATTCCTTTCCAAGAGGCGATATTTTTTTTTTAGTAACTCTGTGGTAAATTTCAGTGTAATATTCTTTCTCAGTTTCAAGAGAACAGTAGTTTCACAACTAGTGAACATGGCATGACAATTTAATGGTACTGGAGCTTAGTAAAGGTTTGAATATTTATGCAGTAGCAATACCTGGCCAGAGAACTACTGATTTCTCTCTCACCTTCCTTAATCTTTCACATGGCAGATATCTTTGCCTGTAGAATTCCTGACAGTTTCATAGATTGTTATGGTCACAGTAATGGTTATTAATCTATTTTTCTTGCACATGGATTAATTTATAAATTTCTGTTGTCTTATTCCTATGTTAATCTCAGTATTTTAAAGACAAAATCTTCATAAAGCTTTGCATTTGAATGCATATTTAAAAGTTTTTTTAAATGGTTTTACTCTCAAGATGTGTTTTTCTAAATGCTGCCTTACACTCTTTTATAGCCGAGAACTATATTAAAGGTTTGAGGGAAAATGGTGGATTTGTAGCTATATTTCACCAGGCATATTCATCTGGAAAAGTAGGTCAGTTTATACTGGAATATATCAAGACTCAACAAACTATAGCTGTTCCAATAATCCATGTATTATTAAACCACTATTGTTACATCTGAACTGAACCATCTCCTTTTTCATTTTGAAGAATTTGTACATTGCACACCTAATACATGCACAATCCTAGCTGATATGAATAATGTTTGAAAAAGCAATTTGTACAGAGCAAACATGAATGTTGAATATAAAGAAATCAAATCAGATCATTGACATTAGTTTTATAGATCTAAGGAACAATGATATCTAAGGTAGTTATATTTGAATCAATTACTCCTGTAATAAACCATTAGTTACCATTCATGTAAAGATGAACAATAAACAGACTATATTAAATAATGATTAGCCTTTCCATCCATTATGTGCTCCTGGGATTCAGAACAATATTTCAGAAACAATGCAATATTGGAAAGCAAGCAAGGTATGATGTCCAGCATATCAAATTTACAGGAGCTCCAGTTTTTGACAGATGCCATCTGAAAGCGATCAATAGCGAAGTGCATAGTTTCATATATAAAGATTTCCAAAAATTGTCCATGTTGACAGGTATCCGAATGAAGAACATGGTTTCATATTCAGGTTATTGACTAATGTCCTCAAAAGAGAAAAATGTAACTCTGAAAATTTAAAAGCAATATAACTGCAAATATAACTTTTGATAAACAGCCATATACAGAAAGAAGAATGTTGTAAGCTACATGTGAGAAACACAAAGTTACCAAAGACTATTGTGAAAAATATCCAAATCTGGCAGGACAAAATATAACTTTTGTGCAAATATGGATAAAGTACTGAAATTAGTGGGGTTTTGCCAGTCATAACTAAGCAATTGATTGTGCTGAAATAACAATAAAATATGATGAAATATAGATCCAATTTTGTATTCCATGTCAAAGAGGAGGAAATCTTCAGAGTGGTTTGTTGTTTGCTATCAATCTTGTCTAGACATGCAACTATACCCAGCTAATAGAGTATTTATTGGCATACTACGTCCCCAGTTTAATGGATACACATTTCAGTAACACTATACTACTTTCAATTTTTGTTGCTGCTGTAAATAGTTTCACGTACAACTGACTCTGAATGAGTTACAACAATTCGGCTAATGCAATGCACATTTTTAGGTTATAACACATACATCTACTTACAACTCAAATATCAGAGAAACTAGTTTTGGAGATGAACTTATTTTGTATAATTTTCATACACACACACAATACACAAACACACACACACACACACACACACACACACACACCTCACACACACCCACACACACAACACACACACACACACACACACCACATAGTATATATATATATATATAGTATATATATATATATATATAATATTCATATAATATTATATATAATATATATATATATATATATATATACTTATATTATACTGTTCAGCTTCCTTCGGGTATTATCCACGTCATTGTAGTGCTTTTTTAAAGTTGTAGCGAATATTTCAGCAGAATCGTCATCTGCCATCATCAGGCTTCTTGTGCGCAGATGAAGATTCTGCTGAAACATTGCTACAACTTTAAAAGCACTACAATGACGTGGATAATACCCGAAGGAAGCTGAACAGAGCACCACACACGCATATATATAATATCTGAACACCTTCTGCTTGATGATGCAGATCGAGATTTCTGCTGAAACGTTGCTACAACTTTAACAGCACTACAATACCGTGATATATATCTCTGAGGGAGCGTTGATACAGCACACATGTAAGTACCCTACGGAAAGCTTAAAAAAATACATATATATGGCATTACCAATGGGAAAATACCATTACATTGGATTAATACCGAAAGGAAGCTGAACTGCATTCATATATATATATTATGAAGTGCAGTTCAGCTTCCCTTTTGGTATTATCCCATGTTCATTGTAATCATTTTAAAGTTGTAGCAACGTTTCACAGAATTCTCATCTCCATTCAGTCAGGCTTCTTGATATGACTTTGTATGTGGTCAGGTATCGCAGCTTTTGTTTTAAATATGAGCTAGCCTATGTTAGTGCCAGGAGGTTTTTTTTACATCCTGATTGGTTTGGGAGTCTTGGTCTGCTGGTTTTATTGGACAGATGAGACTTCTGCTGTATACTTCCTACAACTATTGATAAGCTCTTATCACTTATGGTTGGATATATATTTTACAAAAGGAAGCTGAACTGCGTACTGAACCGCAAAAACTTAAAAAACATATATATATATGTATGTAATGTATGTATGTATGTATGTATGTTATGTATAGTGTTAGCATGGTGTGTGCCAAGGACATATATGATATCCCAGAACACTCCTCCTTAAGGCCCTGTCACACTGGCCGACAAGATGCCAAAAACGTTTTAATAAAAAGGAACACAGGCGGCCAGCAAAATGTTTCCATCCGCTGTTGATCCGCTCCAAAAGTGCCCCAAATTTGCATAACCAAGCCGGACAAAGCGGGAAGGAAGCGGACGGGGAGGATGTAGGCGTGGATGGAAAGCGGATGCTCACGGAGCCTACGCGAATGGAAGTGGAATGGAAGCGCATGGCCACATTGCAAGGCTTTCTGGGGAGCACAGCAAAGCGGATGGCGAACGGAAACAGCAGATGAAAGCGGATGCAGAGCGGGATGAAGCGGATGCAGAGCAGAGGGCCTAGCGGATTGCCCTAACGTATGGCCTTAGGGATGCTAGGGATGCCTAGCGGATGCCTAGCATTCACTGCGCATGATCGGGGGAGGATGCATGCAATCAGCCCCGGGCGATATAAGGGAAGCAGGCTCGGCAGCAGGTCCCATTCCGAGGAAAGACCTGGTTCCAGACACCAGCTCGCCAGCCCAGCCAGCGCAGCCAGCCAGCACACCCACAACCATGGGAAGAATATAGAAGCTCTGCCCTCTGCTGCCGGCCCTGGCAAGAGGGACAGGACACACCCCCCCCTGGCCCCTGACTATGCTGCTTCTGCTGCGGGTTTCTGAGTGCCCCGGGCTTCGCTCTTTCTGGTGCTTGTGCTTTCTCGCTGATGCTGTTCTGGAGGTGGTTGGGCCTTTTTTCCCATTTGCTGATCGCTGCTTCTGTGGTGTGGTGCTTCTCATGGTGCTTACGTCTGCTGATGCTGCCTTCTGGTGATGTGCTTCTGCTGAATGCTGCTTCTGGTTGTGGTCTTCTGCTGGTGCTTACTCTGCTGGCCACTGCTCCTGGTGCTGGTGTCTTCTGCTGGTGCTTACTCTGCTTGGCGCTGCTCCTGGTCCTGCTGGGTCCTGCGGTGCTCCTGGTCCTGACCTGGTGCTCCTGGTCCTGCTGGTGCTGTCGTGGCTCGGTCCTGTTGGTGCTCCTGATGGTCTCTGTTGGTGCTCCTGGTCCTGTGTGTGCCTCTCTGGGCTCCTGTGCTTGCTCCTGTCCTGCTGGTCCTGCTGGTACTACTGGGGTGCAGCTGGCAGCTTTCTTGGGGCTGTGCTGGTGGTCCTGCTAGTCTGCTTTTGCTGCTACTGTTGTTGCTGTGTTCTGGTGGTGTGGTGTGGAGGAGCAGCCCCCTACAATCTCGAAGCCCTTCCTGTTTTGAGGGCCCATATGGCCTGCCAAGAGAGAAAGAGCAGACGCTGTGAACGGGAAAGGAGACAATACACATAGAAGAGGAACATGAGGAGGAGGGGCTGGAGTGTGCTGACGGGACGTATAATGCAATACTCTTTGGATGGAAGGGACATGGGCCAGTATCGAGACACCAAGAGAAAGCCCCGGCTGCTTGCGAGAGAGAAGGCAGAGAGCGCTGAGCTTACACTTTGGGAGGTGCTCCTCGGCTGGTGGAAGCACATGCACACCTAGATGCCGCCGCGAAGCCCTGCATCCTGAAGAACATTGCGCAGGCTGCGGTCAAGCTTTTACGGAACGCAGGAGACCTTACGTGATGGCAATGCAGCTTCTTGGAGGGTGAGCATCCGCCAGCCCCTCTACTACACTCTCTCTCAGGCAGCGCTGCTGAGGAGAGCTAGTCCTCTTCTGGCAAAACAGTCAAGCTCCTGTGTCCACGGCAAGTGTCTGTGAGCATGACACGATGGAAGACCCGGGCCGACAGCTATACTACCCCCTGGTGGAAGCACATGGGGACCCCCTGATGCAGTGGGAAACGGAGACGGCACTTCCACCTACAGCCCCAACCTACATCCACCCAGATCCACCTCCAACAGAAAGGGAGAGAGGCAGACTGGGGAGGGGCAGAGCCACACTAGTCCTGCTGAACGATAGAGACACCATCAGTGAGCAGGTAGATCTCTCTCAGCTGCGTACAAACCGATCCCCCATCCTCCACTTGGCAAGCCCTCCTCACCTTACGTCCAACGCAGACCCTCATGGATATGTCCGAACTCAAATACAGGTGATCAAAGGACAGATCACCCGGTCTTCTTCACAACCCTCCAGACCAGCTGAACCTGCTCCACAGTGCCAGTCTGCTCCTCCACCCAGCTGATTCACGGCCCTCCAAAGTTTTCCACAGGCTAACAAGGCTACGGCTACCAGGAGGTCAACAGCACTGGGAGCCCATTCCCAGGTCCAGGCACAGGTACTT
>BHFT01081623.1:0-17611 GCA_004320025.1 Laticauda laticaudata
CAATTGGAGAGGCTCACACTCAAAATCAATGGGAAGGAGGACACAGATTATTTTAGGATATGGGATAAATGGTACAATTGGGTAGACTATAAAGGGAAAATACATAAATGAACCCAAGAAACAAATTATATTCAACTGTCTATATGAAATGTATAAGAATAACAAAGGTGTTAAATACTCTTTTCTTCTACATTATTATTATTAGCATTATATATTCACTATATCTTTTTATTTATTATTTAAAAATTATGAATGTATTATTAATTAATAAACAGTTATAAACCAACAAGAAGATTAGTAGAGTATTGCGAATTACTTAGTGATTAAGATGTGATAGTAAATGGAAATATAAGAAGCATCAGTAATGACTATTATGAAATTTGATATCAATTGTAAAGAGGAATGTGTTATGTATACACTATTTGTTTTGTATTTTTAAATTTGTATGTTTTTAATTTTTGTAAATAAAGTTTAAAATCTTAAAAATAAAAAAAATAAAAAAAAAAGACAAATACACATTAGATCAAAGAGTTTTATGGATCATAAGCCATGTCAACATAAAAGTTTATAATCTAATCATTTGTAATAAGTCTAGGTGCTACTAGACTATTGTTTTGCATGCAATGGATTAACAGAATTATATTTTGGAAATTATTTATTTTACTTAATAAAATCTGTGCAGACAACTGAAATCAAGATTATGGCCTGCACCTATGGAGAAAGGAGGATATTTTTGCACCATCATTATACTAGCAAAGATGATCAACTCAATTCCAATTTCCAGTTTCTTAATCAAGAACAACAAAGTCAGAAATGGTCAACTGCAATTAAATATAATATTAGTCTTAGCTGCTATTAATATTTATTAAAATTTTTGATGTTTAATTTAGGGTTTTCTTTGGACTTTGCAGCATTGGCAAGATCTTACTTTCCCCAGGCTGATAAGTCAAGAAGAGAACTTAAATTGATCAATTTGATGAAAAGCCTGTTCTACTGTCTTCCAGGTGATTTTTCATAAAGATTTTAGCAAATTGTACCATTGGTCTACCTGGGGGAATAAGAGAACTAAATTTATAGCCAGTTCAAATTCCATGAAGTTTATTCAATTATTTTAACTAAGAGTCACAATTTACTTTCTATCTGGTTTTGATGTCTTCATTACTCTTTCGCAAATGGAAGAAATTACAAGATTAAAAGTAACTGCTGGGAAACTACAGAAGTGAACATTTTTTCTGTCTTGTACTTCTATCTATAATTTAAGATTGTCTTACTGGCAGCTCCTAAGAACACTTCAGACTAGAGATACAATTTCTCAATTTATGTGTTCCACTATATATCCGTTTACCATGATAGAACATAAATCTCCTTTTGGCTGAGAAGAGACGGGAGGATTTGCCAATGGAAAAGCAATGGCAGGAGCCAATGGAGTTGGGATCAGATTATCTTCTTTTCTTGGCATTTCTGGATTTCTAATTAGAAGACTTGCAACCTCCACTGAATCCATTTTCGTTGAATCATTAATCCCTTAAATCAGAAAAATGTTAGTGCATGATTTTTCATATTTGATTAAATTGAACAGTTTAATGAATAAAAGCAAACAAAAATGGACCAGTAATAAAAGGAGCATAATTTAAACCTGAATACTGAAAAACAAATTTCACATGAGTCATTTCCAATATTCCAAAACAGCCATCTACTTAACTGTTCGGTAACTATTTCAATGTAAATGGGATTTTCTCCTGAATAAACATTAAGGCAACAACTCTAGCTTTATTTACACATAGAATAACAATATTTACAATATAAATTCAATCTCAAACTATAAGATGAACTATAAAATGACATTGTGTTAATTCAAACAAGTTACAAAAACATGTTTTAAATTCTATTTCAGTCTTAGAACAAATTTCTGAATCCAAACATTTTGCATGAGAAAAGATTTCAAATTCAAGACTATAAAAACATAAAATTAATAAAAATAATCCCAGAGATTTATTAGGCAGAGATTTATTAAAAATAATAAAGCATTTAAAGTGCTCATTTAAGAATAACAAGAAACAATCCATATAATCTTCATTATGTGACTCTTTGCTTTTGTATATAAATTTTAGAAGCTCCACAAGCTGTCAAGCAGTAATGTACCTAATTCAACCCAGATATCTTCCATGTCATAAATGATGAAGGAAGCTAAAACGTACAATGTTTTTTTTAATACAGATTCTCATGCGATAATGAAATTCAAACTTAAATGCTGAAATCCCATTCTGCCATTTATGCTGCAACTTACCCATTTCAATAATTTCTGTATCACTTAAAAACTTTCTAAGTGAAAGTTCTCCAGGGAGCACTGCAGTAGTTTGAATTTGTTCTAAATACTGTGAAGGACTGTTAGGCCACTGCAGGTTGCTGACAAGCCTTGCTCTCTCCTCTCTTGCTGTAGGATCATCCCAAATTATCTGTTCATTCTGGGATGGCTCAGTATTGACATCAGTTGCTCCATGATGTGACTGCCTGAGACATACAACGTGTTAGAAAAAAATGAGGGCATAACTGTTTAGCAATTTTCCTAAAATTACAACCCTGAAATCTTAAGATATTCCAGCTACTATATTATTTATTCATTTATTTGTTTAATTTATATTGCCGCCTATTTGCCCATGGAGACTTGAGGCAGCTTACACAATGTAAAACCATATTTAAAACAAAAAATTAAAATTAAAAAATTAAAAACTAACAAAAAAGAATCAAATAAATTAGCGAAGTACAATAGAACAAAATTTGGGAAAACAAAAAACAAAAACAAAACCCCAAAAAACAACTCCCATCCCCCACCCCAATGACAGCAGATCAACTAGCCATTTGATGGGTTCCATCCGTCTGGGTTCCCCAGGCCCACTGGCAAAACCAGGTCTTTAGTGCCTTTTGGAAGAATACTAGAGTGGGGGCCATTCTAATCTCTGGGGGAATGATATTCCAGAGAGAAGGAGCCACCACGGAGAAGGCCCTTCTGGTGTAAGGTGTATCTCCCTCAGAGGTGGGACCTGCAACATTCCCTGCCTCCTTGCTCTAATGGGTCAAGTAGATATGACTGGCAAGAGATGTTTCCTCAGATAATCCAGATCCAAGCCATGAAGGACTTTAAAGGTGACAACCAGCACCTTGAATTGCACCTGAAAGCAAAATGGCAACCAAGGCAGCTCCTGCAGGAGAACATGTGCACACCGGGATCTACACAAAACCATGCGGGCCACTGCATTTTGCACCAACTGGAACTTCCGGATGCTCTTCAAGTTCAGCCCATGTAGAGCATGTTAATAATCAAGATGGGAAGTGAATGAGTGACTGATCCAGAAAAGGGTGTAACTGGTGCACAACCTGCAGTTGCACAAAGCCCTCCTGGCTACGACTGCCACCTGCTCTTCAAACAGGAGTCATGAGTCCAGCAAAACCCTAGATTATGTACAGGATCTGTTTGGGGTAGTGCCACCCCATCCAAGACTAAAGGTGGTAATTCTCCCTGAGCCAACGAACCCCACACCCAGAGCCACTCGGTCTTGCAAGGGTTTAGTTTCAACCCGTTGCTCCCCATCCAGCCCCTAACAACCTCCAGGCACTGCGAGAGGGAAGACACAGCAACTCATCACGGGCCGAGACATACAGCTGAGTATCATCAGCATATTGGTGATACCTCAGTCCACGGTGACGGATGACCTCACCCAGCGGCTTCATATAAATGTTGAATAGGAGTGGAGAGAGTACCGAGCCCTGCGGAACCTGTAAAGCAGCGGGTGAAGGTTGGATCCCTCCCCTCCTATCAACACTGAGAGCGGCCGCAGAGGAAGGAAGTGAACCAAGACAGCACAAGGCCTCCCACTCCTATCCCCCAAAGCCGCCCCAGGAGAATCCCATGGTCAATGGTATCAAAAACTGCTGAGAGGTCAAAAAGAGCAAGGAGGGACGCATTAACCCCATCTTGCTCCTGCCAGAGATCATCCAAAAGTGCAACCAATGCTGTTTCTATCCCAAATCCAGGCCTGAATCCTGACTGGTAAGGATCAAGATAATCCGTTTCATCCAGAAACCTCTGGAGCTGCTGCACGACCACCTTCTTCACAACCTTCCCCAAAAAGGGAAGATTGGAGACGGGTCGGAAATTATCCAACTGGGTGGAGTCCAGCGATGGTTTCTTAAAAAGAGAGCAGACCACAGCCTCCTTAAAGTGCTGGGATATCGTTTCCTCCTGTAGAGAAGCATTAATCACTGCCAGAGTCCACCCACCTGTCACCTCCTGGGAAGCTTTCACAAGCCAGGAAGGACATGGGTCTAAAATACAGATGCTTACACGCATACACCCTAGGATCCTGTCCTCTTCCTCAGGAGCAACAGGATCAAACCATTCCCAGATAACAGGGCAAGAACCTGCCTCAGAAGCTTCCACCAGATCAGCAACCATGCCAGCATCTAACTGGGAATGAAGTCGAGCGATTTTGTCTTCCAAAAAATCCACAAATTCCTCAGCGTGCCCCTTCAGGTGGACCTCATTGTTCTCCTTCCTTAGGAGGAGATGGCTCACCTTAAAGAGGGTCGCTGGGCAATCATCTGCAGACGCAATTAGTGTGGAGAAGTATTTACACTTCACAGGGTAGGCTTTACTAGCAGCTCTTACCCATGTTCGATCGAGTTCATCTCCTATCTTCCGCCAGCGTTGCTTTAGATGTCTCCTCATGAGTTTCATCCCTCTCAGTTCTTCTGTATACCATGGGGCACAGAGAGGTCTACAGGTGAGGAGAGGTCACAAGGGTGCATTCCTATCCAGAGCCTCAGTTCTATTCCAAGCAGTGACTAAGAGCTCAGCTGGACTGTATAACAGATCTGCAGTTATAACCCCAGCTCCTTCTGGAACTATCTGGGTCCATTACTCAATGGGGGAGGACCAATCTAATAGGTATTGCCTCCCTGTGGGGGGATGCAGTTTTTGAGAAACTCATTGCCACCAGACTGTGATCTGACCATGACAAGGAGACTAAGGACAGGTTTATCAATTCCAGGTCAAACAGACACTGCTCCGGCAAGAACACCAAATCAGGAGTGCGATCACTATTACTAGTCGGGCTCTGGGTAATCTGGGAAAGACCCATGGAAGTCATGGTTTCTATGAAATCCCGGGCTACTCCGATCCCAGAGAAGGCAAGTTGAAATCCCCCAGAACTATAAGCCTGGGGAATTCCACCACCAGCCTTGCAGCGAGGTCCAGGAGCCCAGGTAGGGAAGCTGCCACGAAGCAGAGAGGCTGGTACAGCAGCAGCAATCCCACCTGATCCCTTGAGCCCAATCTAAAAAAAAGAGTCTCACAGCCAGGGACTTGCTGAATAGTGCTTCTGGAGGCTACTAGAGATTCTCTGATAACAACAGCCACAGCTGCTCCCCAGCCCTGAGGTCTAGACTGGTGCCATGATTGATAATCCACTGGGCAGATTTCTACAAGAGGAATGCCTCCCTCTGGGTCCAGCCAGGTCTCAGTTATACAAGCAGATCAGCCTTCTCTTTGAAGATCAAATCGGCAATAAGGCGAGCCTTATTGCAAGCTGATCTCACATTTAAAGCAGCAGTTTAAGACCAGGACCACCACAAATCTGCTGACCAGGAAAATGAGCTGAGTGCAATGGGGCAGAACACGAGATCGGTACTAAACACCAAGGTCACGTTCCCCGTGCCTGCCCTCTCCCTTGTTTCCCATATCTCCTGTTACCTGACACCACTGAAATAGGATGCCTTCCTCTGCCTTCCCTGAGAACCATTCAATTCCCCATCTCCAATATAGTAAGTACCTTAAAGCTTCTAAAATTCTACTGCGGCCATTTCGAGCAGAACGGGGTCCATCTGGAGTTGTTGGAGAATTCTCAAAACCATTCCGAGAGTTCCTTTGTCCTTGCAACTTTGCTAATGATGTGGCAGTCATAATTTCTTGGAGCTGCTTCTGAAAGTTTTCCCTCATTTCCAATGTCTGTGTTAAAACTTAGGTACAAAAAAAGAATCAATAAAGAAATTATTACAATCAAAACACACCTGTGGCCTTCTATTAAAAAAAATATAACAGACCTTTTTTATGTCACACTTTTCCCATTCCACATTTTAAAAACTTTTAAAACTCTATGAAAAATTCTAATACCTAGTAATTGGGGCCAAATACATAAAAAAGTTACCTCCTTTTGGTTCATGCTCCTTTTGTTCAACCTCATTTATTTGATCAATAATAACTTTTTTTGTATCATTATCATTCACTGAATTATTCTGAAATAATTGAATAACAAAACAAATCAATAAAAAAATTACATACAAAAAGTTATGGGTAAAACCTTAAATAAAACACCGTAGGCATCAGAAACATTGGAATAGAATAGTTTGATTTTTTTTAGAAAACTTCAGCAATGTGAGGATGTATGTATGTACACATAGCTTCTAACTTAAAACAGATCTGTTATAATAGTAATATATCATTACCAGGTTCAGGATTTTGAAACATTTTATTCGTTCAACCTTACTTAGGATGATAGAGCCCAAAATGTTCTATATGCAAAGCACTGCTTGATTGGAGTATAAAATTGTAAACATTTTAAAAATTAAGGTTATACATTATAATAATGATATTCTGATTATTTCTATTATACTATAGCAAGCAATGTTCTTAAAGTTTGCTATTATTTTAGAACTAATATGAATGAAAGCAAATCAAAAAATCATTAGTTATTTATAAATACAGATTAATATTATCAAACTGAATGGAAGAATAGAGTGAACAAAAATATACTTTGTCTCCTTTCCCTTCTTTTCCAGCAACATCAAGCCTTCGTGAGAACCTGTCATCTTCCACACCACTAATATTCAAACTCATTTTAGGATTATATGTATGAGGATAAAGAGATTCCGCTAGTCGCTTGTTTTCTTGTGCACTCTGGAAATTAAAAAAAAGTCAGATAAAAAAATTAATACCACCACTTTTGAACAATAAATGCATAAATATTAATGTTAATAAATATTTTCTTTTTTCCTACCTAATAGATAATAAACAAAAGATTACTTTGTTTACTTATAAAAAGTTCCAGTAAAGATGAATTACTTAGTGTCCTAGATCACAGCCTCAAACCTTTTGGGGACCAGAGACCAGTCCCATGAAGAGAAGGTTTTTTGCACACCAGAGAGAGAGTGGTTTTGTGTCCTGCCTGTATCCCGCTGATGGGACTTTGCTTATATGTACAGCCCTCTTTTTGGCATGCTGTGTACTGATGCCAGTCTTCGGACCAGTCGGCCCCTGACTTACATAATTATTAATCAAAGCTCACTTCATCAGATGCATGAGATTAGAAAAGTAAGAGGAAGCCACAAAGTGATGAAATGCCAGAAGAAATAATTTATTCTGATTCCATCTTTCCAGACATATCTTTTGGGGGAAGAGAAAGCAAAAGTAAAAAAATATCAATTGCATGACATCATCATCTCCACCACCACCACCACCACCACCACTACTACTGTTAGAATGGGGATGGACAAATCATGGCCCTTACTTTAAAAGAGACATAAACATAGGCACACATAGAAAGAAGCCGTACTGTATGAGTCTTTAAAACAAAAAAACAATGGAAAAGAGAAAATATTCTTTCTTTTGAAGGAAAATGGCAGGGGAAGGATATTATAAAATCTCCATTCAGAGGTGATATTTGCTGGTTCTCCGAACTACTCAAAATTTCTGCTACCGGTTCTCCAAAACTGATCAGAACCTGCTGAATATCACCTTTGCCCCTCCCTCCAAAAAGGAAGGCAAGTGTTGGTGATAGGAGATTCTATTCTAAAAGGAACAGAACCAGCCATTTGCAGATCAGATATTTTATGTAAGGAAGTATGTTGTCTCCCTGGAGCAAAAATCAAAGATGTGGCTGAGAACCTAACCAAAATAATTAGGCCAACAGATTATTATACTTTCCTCCTCCTTCACAATGGGGTGAATGACACAACAAAGAACCTTAGTGTAATATTGAGAGATTATAAGCAATTAGGCAACAAAGTTAAGGAGCTAGGAGCACAAGTGGTGTTCTCATCAGTACTCCCAATGAAAGGGTAACACCCATTGAGGGGAAAAAGAATTATAGAAATAAACCACTGGCTAAAGGATTGGTGTCACCAAGAAAACTTTGGTTTCCTGGACCATGGATGCATTATCTTCATGAAGGACTCTTGGTAAGGGATGGGCTGCATCTCACAAAACAGAGAAAAATGTATTCAGAAGATTGCTCGAACTCATCAAAAGGGCTTTAAACTAAAATTGTAGGGGGAGGGTGACCCAATCTTTAGAATCTCTAGAACACAAAACCAATCATAAATCCAAGGAAAACAAATCAAACAATGAGGTTAAGGAAGATGAAAAAAAAATTCAAATAACAACTAGGAAATGCAGGAAACATACCCTTGGACAGGCATAACAATCTTAAATGCTTATATACAAATACTCGGGGAACAAATACTTGGGGAACAAACAGGGTAAACTGGAAGCAATAGTAGACGAGGGCAGGTATGACATACTTGCCATTAGAGAAACCTGGTGGGACCAAACCCATGACTGGAATGTACTAATAGGTGGATATAAATTGTTCAAAAGAAAGATCAACAAGAAAAGGAGGTGGAGTTGCACTACATGTAAGAAGTCACTACATATCTACAGAAATGCACATGATCAAAGATAAAATCCCTCCAGAATGTATATGGGTGAATATAAAAGAAAAAGTGACATTGTCATAGGTGTATATTATAGGCCACCCAACCAATCAGAAGAAATGGATGAACTCTTTGCCAACCAGTTAACAAATATATGTAGGATGCATACCACAGTAGTAATGGGAGACTTTAACTATCCAAATATCAACTGGGAGACTAACTCTGCAGCAAGTAGGAGACTAAATGTATAAACAGAAGCACAGAATCAAGATGACATGAAGTATTTATAAAATTCTAATAAGGCCATACCTGAAATACTGCAACCAATTTTGGTTACCACACTACAAAAAAGATTTTGAGACTTTGCAAAAAGTTCTAAGAAGAGCCAACTAAGATGATCAAAGCCCTGGAGACTAAAAATATGAAGAATAGCTGCAGGATTTGGGTTTGGTTAGTCTAAAGAAAATAAGTATTGGGGGTGACATGACAGCAGTATTCCAGTATTTGAAGGGTTCCACAAAGGAGTAAAATTATTCTCCAAAGCACTAAAGGGCAGGATAAGAAACAATGGTTAGAAACTATCAAAGAGAGAAGCAACCTGGAATTAAGGAGAAATTTCTTAGCAGTGAGGACAATTAACCAGTGAAACAGTGTCAAACCTGAATTTAGTTTGGTAGTGGAATCGTATGAATTCAGTTTGACACACTTGAGAAATGGAGGGGGAGAGAACTGAGGTGGATGAAGCTCCAGTCAAAACAACATAGCTGAGTGATGAATCAGCTGCATTCCAACTGCTGCTTGGAGAGAGAAAGTTGCCAGGAAACTATTAATAATTAGAATAAAATCTTTTTTTTTTTCTGAATTAGAATGCCTCTGGGTTCATTTTATGATGATTGCATTACTTGGAACCTGACAAACAGCTTGCCTCCAGAAATCATGAGCACTCTATCACTGGATATTTTTAGGAAGAGTCCACAGTTACTTATCTGAAATGGTATAGGTTCTCTTGATTGAACAGGGGGCTGGACTAGATGATCTCCAAGGTGCCTTCCAGATCATTCTCGTCTAGATTTATTAGGAAATCAGCAACAAAGCAAAAGTTGTGCTGAAAAGTATTTATTTGGAAATCCCTAAAACATTTACTATAAATCAGTGGTTCTCAATCTGTGGGTTGCGACCCCTTTGGGGGGTTGAACGACCCTTTCACAGGGGTTGCCTAAGACCATCGTAAAACACATATTTTTGATGGTCTTAGAAACCGAGCCATAATTTTATGTTTGGGGGTCACCACAACATGAGGAACTGTATTAAAGGGGCACGGCATTAGGAAGGTTGAGAACCACTGCTATAAATAGTAAATATACTGAATAATAACAACATCTACAGAATTTAGGAATTATTCTGACATACAATAGTTGATTGTCAGATTATAGATTAGATAGGATAATTAACTCCTCTTCTAGGATGAAGGCATCAAAAGAAAAAAATTGTCTCTTGGGAACAAATATAGGATTTTATCTGAATTGAATTATTCTATAGTCTAACGATATAGAAACTGGTATTACAAACAACAAAGAACAAAATCACAGAAAGGCGTGTTATGAATTTCAGAAGAAACTGCATGGACACACACACATACAAAACAGCTCTGGTTATTACCATTAGTGTTTCCTATTAGAAACAATGCAACAGACACATAAAGAACTATCTTCTGAATGGAGTTTGGGAATACATAACCAGAGTAAGTTATCCAACAGTTTAGATGTATCCTGGATTGAACATGTGAAATTCTGGACATCTTATAGTCAAAGACCCTTTATACAAGATACTTGAAAATACCTCAGTCTGAACTAAACTCAGAGACAGCAGGATATCTATCTTTATATAGTCAGGTTAACTCACATGGAACATCTGAAGTAAAATATATTTTGATATAATTCCTCAGTTGAATGTAAATTATTCTTGAGTTTTTAGTTCCCCAATATGCATTCAATCCATGCAGCACAAAAATAAAAAATAACGGGGCTGTGGGAAAGTCTAGATCTTTCTCCTTAAGCAAGTAAGAACAAGTTATAGCTAATTAAAGAAACACAATGTCAAATAAATTTTAATTTCTCCATCCTATATCTCTATATGAAACCACTGAATGAGGTCATCCAATACCATGGGATGAGGTATCATTAATATGCTAATTTAACTCAACTTTACATCTCCATGGTGATCCAAATTATGCTACAGCTGCTCTCTTGCAGTGCCTAGAGCAGTGATGGTTAACCTTTTTGGTGCCAAATGCTCAAAGTACCCGTGTGAATACATGCGTGCATNTGCATGCCCCAATCCCCAAAATGCGAGAGCCCCCTACACATGCACCCCATCCTGCGCATGTGCGCACATTCCCTGTGCATGTGCCCCACCCCCCACTTTGGCTTCCAGGTTGATGTAGGAGGCTTTTCAGGTCCAAAATGGGGCACAAGGGGACCTCATGATCTCCACAATTTCTCCCCCCAGCGTGCCCTAACTTTCTCCTGCACTTCTGCCTTCTGTGCCTTCCCCAATCTCCAGTTTCCACCGCCCAGCATGCCCTAGCTTTCTCCTGCATTTCTGCCACCCATGCGTTCCCCAATCTCCACAGGTTCCCCCCCAGCATGCCCTTTCTCCTGCATTCCTGCCATGGAGAGGCACCTGTGGAAATCGGGGAAGGCACCGAAGGCAGGAATCCAGGAGAAAGCTAGGGCGCGCTGGGGGAAGAAAGGTAGGGCATGCAGGGATGGAGGAACTTTGGAGATCAGGGAAGACCCTGCTCCTGCACATACGAAGCAGAGATCCTAAGACCAGGTGGCCAGCGGGAGGCATGTGTGCATGCACGGTGGAGCTGTGCTGGGGCAACAGCTAACATGATTGCAGAGGGCTCTGGGTTCCACCTGTGGCCACACGCTTGCCATAGGTTTGCCATCACGCGCCTAGAAGCTATGGGTATCTATATAGATGTGGATTCAAAAGATTTTGGGATTTGGGAGTTTATCATTTTCAGTTCTGGATGGGGTTGCACGGGGGAGAGGGTTCTCTTAGATTCACAACACCTGTTTGAAGTGTAGTTGGCAGTCGTGACTTAGAGTCTTTGCATAACTATGTGCCAGTTGAGTCAATTTCGTGAGCAGGGGTGGGATATGACAGGGTTAACTACTGGTTCGGGATTTACGAGGTTCGGTGATTTATGATGTGCTTCCCTGCACGCTGCGAGCGGACACCTGTAAATCATCGCCTGTAAATCATCATCAGCACACTGCATGCAGAGAAGTAGTCTTTGAAACAGCCTTCTTTTCCTGCTTTTTAAAATGCATCTGTGCCTCATTCGACAGCTGAAGTTGAAAAATCAGGAAATAAAGATCAGGTAAGAGCTTGGGTGGGCTAAAACATGAGCAGACATAGAACCGGTTCTATGCTGTTCTTCAGAGCTACCAGTTCTACAAAGGTGGACAGAACTGGTAGAAACCCACTCCGATCGTGAGGGTCTGCGTGCAGTCACCCACACTCTGTCATCCTTGAAGAGTATTGAGAATCTTTAACTGTTACAGAATGCAGTGGCACAGAAATTCTAGAGGCTCGTCAGGTGGCAAATGTAATACTGCTGTTATGTGACCTGCACCAGTTGCCAATTTGCAACTAGGTGTTCAATTGAACCTTTAAAGGAAAATTGAAGGTGTTCAATTGGACCATTACCTTTAAAGCTCTTTATGGTATGGGTTCAGGGTATCTGAAGAGCTGTCTCACCTCAATGGGACTAGCTATCCCACTTGTGCCAGGAAAAGAGGCCAATTGCAGATGTTGTCTGGCAAGGGGTCCAGAAGAGCCTCTGAGAGAAGATCCCCATGTTGCCCATCCTCTTGGTTTAATCCTTAATTTTAAATGCTTTGTATTATCTGTTTTTACCTTTTTATTATATTTTAAGCTGCCCAGAGTTGCTGTATCACTGAGAAGGCTAGCATAAATTTTAATAATAATAAATAAAATAAACATTTTCTTTAGCATCAGAAAGGATATCCCTACCTCCAAGAGCCAATGCTCTGAAACAATGTATATGTCTCTTTCTTTAGCAGATTTGTATTCCCGGTTGTTATCATACTGTCTTCCCTGATAGATTAAATGTGTTACAGTTTCATCAAAACACCACCTAGAATAAATGCAAACAATCAACACTTATTAACACTTGTTAATTTAGAAGAAGAAAATTAGTTTGCACATAGCAAAATTCACCTAGATAGCAAATATTTCTGTTATAATAAATTTAGTCATTACCTGTTTACATATATTGAATTTTTTCTTAATAATATTCTGATACACAAGGATATAGAAATAAAAATCCAGATAGTAGAACCTCTGACCGTAATCTGTTCTATGACTTCGATCACAACACAATTTTGTCCTGACCAGAAACGACACTGATAGCACATGCACGTACAAAAAAAAAAATAGCGCGTAAGGGGAAATCGTCATGGCTGTGTTTGATTACTACCCAAGTATTTGTTCGCAACTAGATGAAAAAGTTTTGCGAAATTTTTGGTCATCACCCAATTTGGTCGTGGTCAGGTGTTTTCGGGACCAGAGGTTCTCCTGTACAGTCCTTAACAATTTGAATTGTTACTTCCTGTCCTGGATGTTTAAGCAGAGTTGATATTCTCCAAGTTGCATATACAGTATTATATATTGTTAGGACAAAAGAAGCATACATTTTGTCGCATTGCCTACCTTTTAGAAGAGGGTCTCCCCAGAGAGAGACAATGCCTTCTCTCCCACAGTTCTGAAAGCCCTTAAGACCTGGCTCGGATCCCCAATGTGTTTATGAGGTCCTGATATGATTTGCTATTTTTATTATTATTTTAGTCTGTGCTGCCAGACTTTTATTGTTTGTATATTTTGTAAGCCAATTAGAATATATTAGAGAGGACAATTACAATAAATAAATTTTATATATATACTGTGTTTATATATATATATAATTGTTTTCTTAAGTTTTCGTGGGTACTTACATGTATGCTATTCAGCTTTGTTCGAGTATTTTCCCACATCATCATCATAGTTGTGCTTTTAAAGTTGTAGCAACATTTCGGCAGAATCTCATCTGCCATCATCAGGCTTCTGTATTGAGCGTTCATCGTGTGAGTCAGACTTTTACAGTTGCTTCAGTTTTAAATTTGGGGCTAGCCTACTGCTGTGCAGAATGGTTTTTTTCTTCATCCTGATTGGTTGGGAGTTTTGGTCTGTGTTTTTGGTATTGGAGTTTGCTGTGTTTTGCTTGATTGGTGTTTCTAATATCTTCTTCAGTTTTGTGGCTTTTTTTTAATGTGTGTGTCTTGATTGGCTCGCAACATTGTGTTCCTGTATTAGAGGCTTTTAAGTGGCAGCTTGGCTCCGAGTAAATGGAATGGCTATCATTTGTTGAAAGCTAGGTTTCATCTGGTGCCTGTTTGGGTGTGTGTTTGAGCTGGAGGTATTGGGGGGGGGGATCTGTTTGTGCCCAGGTGTTTGCCTGGCTTGTGGTGTGGAGAGTTTTTGTGTTTGTGAGGGCAGGCTTCCAAAATAATTGACAGACTGGTGGAATCATCTTTCTATTCATGCTTTCAGTCTTTTTTCAATTTCTATGGCTTCTTTGATAATTCTGTGGCTGGAGATTTTATAGTGGCTAGGGTTTTGGTGCCATTGAACTCGATGCTAATGACCTGTTGCTTTCATGGTGGACTCGTGAGGAAGTGTGTTCCAAGCTTTTTTACTGCATTTTTTGTGTTCATCCAGACGGGTACTTATTCTTCTATTAGTCTGTCCCAATGTAATGTGGTAGGACATGATGCACAGGGGACTATCATATATGCCTCTTGGTTTTCCAGGTCAATTTTATTCTTTAGGGTTTTCTAAGGATTAGCTTGCTAATTTTTCTCTCTGCTTTGAAGGCAGTCTTGATGTGATGTCTGTGTAGTATCTACTGATTTGGTCTGGTAGTACCACTTATGTAGGGCAGGACAGCTGTTTCCATAGGTCCGTTCATCTTCTAGGTTTTCATTATGTCCCAGTGTGTTTTTGTGATCAAGCCGGTGATTTTGCTTTGTGGAAGCCGTTGGCTGTCAGTACTTTAGTCAGGGTGCATAGTTCAGTCTTTATGTGTCCTTGTCTGCCAGACGTTTGGTTCTAGCAATTAGTGTTTTGCCATGGAGTTTATCTGTGCTGGGTGGGGATTGGGCATTGAGGTAGTGGTTGGTGTGTGTTTTCTTCTGGTGTATGGTGTGTCCTAGTGTGCCATCTGTTTTTTTTGGGTCTTATGCTTGTAATCTTTCTGGGTCGTTGGCTGTGTTTGCAACATCCTGGGGTTTTGTGGTGTAACCTGAGTTCTGTGATATCCTGAGCAGGTGACTGTGATGTGACATTCCGGGTTTTGGGTGGCTCTGAGTCTGAGGCCCTGGATATGTGTTCATGGCATGTGTCCGTTTGCTTGGTTTGGGGATCGAGGTGTGTGGCAGCTGGTGAATGGCAGCCGTGGTCTGGTTTCTGGATGGTGGTTGTCTTTCGGTCTATGGGATGGGTTTTGGGTTTGAGTCTGCTAAGGGAGAATGGTGGTGGTGTCATTGTGTTGTTTTGGGTCCGGTGTTGGTTTTTTGTGGCTGGGGCTCGTTTGTTGATAAGGGCTAGTTTCCAGATGTCTGGTAGGTGGGAGGCATTGTCCTGTTTGTTCATCGTTCTGGGGGGGGGGGTTTCTCTATTTCGATAGCTTTTCTGATTATTCTCTCTGTTGAAGTGTTCAGTATTGGAGATAAATTTGGGTTCCCCTCAAAATTAAGTTTATGTCCTGTGGCTTTAAGCTACTGAAAAGGGAGGAAGTATTTTAATTCTTTTCTGACTGCATCTTTGTGTTCTGTGATGCGTGCATTTATTCTCCCTGTTGGTTTGTCCAATTGTATGTGGCTGGGCAATTGTTTTGCATGGTATTTCATAAACTCCTTGGTTTTCCTACTGGATCTTGTCTTTGGGGTTTCTTAGGATGTTGGCTATTTTTGATCAAGTGCTGAAGGCTGTCCTGATATTAGTGTTTTTGTGGAGAATTTTGCTGATTTTTATCTGTGGTGCCTTTGATGCAGGAAAGGAGGGTGATACCGTTGTCCGTTCTGTGTCTCGGTTTCTGGGGGGTGTCTCCCTTAGGATTAGATTGATAATTGTGCTTCTTTGGAAATCCATTGGAAAAATCAATACGTTTGTGAGATGTGTAAATTCTGTTCTTTGTTTTCTTTTTAATTAAAGTTTTATATTGGTTTTCAACACATACAAAATAAAGTAAAACATCTTTTTTTGAAGAAATAGCATGGTACCGAGGTGCAACTTCTTTATTACAGAACACAAATACTATCAAATATTCATTGCTCCGTTTTTGTATTCTATTCCCATAATCTTATACTATTTTATACATTTCTATGTAGTTTTTTACCCTCTTTTAATTTTCATCGAATTTAATATTTTGAAATTATTGTATCTTCATTCACACATCATATCATTATACTTTGTCTGTTCTGTTTCAATTCATATTATCTTTCCCATCAAACAAGCGACTAATTTCTCTCTGTAGTTACTAATTAGAGAATGACACCCTTTAATATTCTTTTAATTAACATATCCATTTCAACTCTATTTTAATCTTTCAATATATACGCTTAAGGTTATGAACCTTAAATATAAATAATATGACATAACTTCCAATCGAATTCTGCTGATACATTCTTAAACAATTCACGCTACAGTTCTTGAAAAGAAAAAGATTAATAAATAGTATGCTATTACTAAAACCTTCATCGCATTCCATTGCAGATTTCTATCATAATAATCATAAAATACTTAGACATCTCACACATATTTTAATTGAAATATCATATTTCGTAAAGAACACGTAATAATCTCCATAATTAATTTGTTGCCCTTATTTCTCTTCAGTTTGTAAATCATTAAATATTTATTTTGCTTACAATTATTTATTGATCAAGCAGCTTCCACCTGAATTACGATAGCTATTTTTAATGCAGACATTTAATCATAACATTGTTTCATTTTTCTAAATTATTCTATTTCTAATATATAACAAACTAATCTTATGTACCTTTGCAGAATCCCTTTTTCCATTAAATTTTCAACCTCGTTTAGAATCTAAATAGCCCTGTCTCACTAATATTTGTTTCTGTCCTTAAAAAATCTTTCCTTTCTGTTAATTCCCTCTCTTCTTCCTCGCTTCCTTTTTACCCCTGTCTCTCTAAACTTCTTAATCTCTCTTCTTGCATTCCTCTTCCTGTTGTTTCTGATTTTATACTTTTTTCACTCTATTTTTTTTGGGAGTTGTTTTTTGTGTTCGCTGATGAACATAATAAGAAGCCTGATGAAGGCAGATGAGATTCTGCAAAAAGTTGCTACAACTTTAGAAAAGCAACTAATATAATCACGTGGGAGAAATGAGCCCGAACAAAGGCTGAATATCATATAAGTACTCCTGATGAATGAAAACTTAAAAAAACATATATATCGTAAGTACCCACGAAATATCGAATATCGTAGTACCCATAAAACTTTTAAAAAACATATATATGATATGTATGCTATGTTATTTGTATATGTGTGGATGGGTGGGTGTTGTATATGTATACACATAACCCACACACACACACACACCATTGTTCAAAGGTACAATTTTACACTTGAATTACAAATTGAATGTAATTGAATGTAAATATTGAATGAAATTATATTCAATAAATTGAATGTAAATTGAATGTAATATGAAATAAATGTTAACATTTTAGGTTGTTAATAATATATTAATATAATGTATTCAGTAAATACTATATTATACATTATATATAATTCACATGTTTTCAATGAT
>BHFT01081625.1:0-19557 GCA_004320025.1 Laticauda laticaudata
GAGTTGAAAGGTCTGTAGATGGCTTTCGGACACTGTGTAGAATGATGGTGGCTACCAAACAGGAAGTGTGTAGATGATCCTGGTGGAGAATGACTGAGCCTGTGGAAGAAAACAAGAGCCAGATGAAAGGCTGAAGAGGTCTGCACAGCAGGGCTGCCTGGACTGAACAGTGGATCGCAAGGATGAGTATCCTCCCCCTTTTTTTGGAAATATAAGGTTTTCCGCTAGAGTCCTTTTGCATCCTCTAGACTACCTGCCGACATCCTAAATTCCGAAGATAGGTTCCTCTGCGAAAAGTTTTTTTTTTTCCCATTTTAATGCTTTTCTTTGCAGCTGCAATCCGCTTTCATCCTTCTCCGTCCGTGCTAACTACGCTGCGTGTCCGTTCCGCATCCATTTCGCTTCTCCCTGTGTGTTTTCCCGCTGGAGTGGATTTGAGTTGTGTGGAATGCGCACGGATGCCTAGTGGATATAGTTGGATGCGTAAACGGATGACGACGGATTGTGAACGGATTATCCCGTATAGCGTTGCGGATGCAGAACGGCGTGTTGGGATACATTTTCCACTGAACAAGTTTTTGTGCAGTCAAAACTTTTTGAGCGATGAAATGTCAAAGTAGACGGATGTGCAGATAGAGAGATGAAAAAATGGACAGCAGTGAAGTAACAGAACGGAACATCGTGTTAACCAATGGAATGGCAAGTGAGTTTTTTCTCTCCGTTTTACATCCTCTTTCCATCCATTGGTGCAAGTGTAGACAATGGAAAGCTATGTGCTTAGAGCTCAAAGCATTGTTAAGAACCAGACAACCACTTTACAATCTGTTTCTGTTGCTCCCCTCTGGGAGGAGGGTTCAAAGTATTTCTAGGAGGACTACCAGATTCTGTAAAAGCGTTGTCCCATATGCCATTTGTCTGGTAAAGTCGCAAAATTTGTTTTTCTCACCATGTACATGTATACATCCGAACTAGACTGTTGTTTCCCTATGTCATATAAATAATGCATATGCATAATTTTGTATTTATTTGTCATGTTTATCTAGTGTATATTGGACGTGGTGACCCTTTGAGAGCTGTATGCAGCAAAGTTTTATTTTAATGTATCCCGATTAGTGTACATTCAAAGTGACAAAGTTATTCTAAGTCTCTACGTCTATGTTAACCAGTGCTTAGATCACCCTCTCCAAAGCAGGGCTAGATAAGGTGGAAAATCACAACTGGACAGACGAAGGGGTGTCACCACTTTCTCTCAAAGGCACAACAGGTGACCACAGCCGTCGCTGTGGGGACCCATAACTATGCTCGCCGTTCCTGGTGTCCCCTCCTCGTGAGGAGACGGTAGCACTAGGACCCAGGAGCCGCTGTTGAATGTAAGAATCGTGCTCTCCGCCGAGTCCCTCGGCTGGGTCCGAAAGCCTCCCGGATGCCCAGCGAAGACCAGCCAACCTCTTTTGTTCTGCAGCGGCCGGGCTGAGAGGCTTTCCAGCAGACGCTCATCTCTTCCACACCCGGCGCCGGCCCATTGAAACCCTCCACTGCCGCAGATCACAATGCAAAACAGGTATTAGCTGCCCCTCGGATCCTCTGGCTGGGATGGGTAGCGTCCTTCCTTTCAGCCGGCGTAGCCCAAAACAGAATCGCGGGGTGGGGAGACTCTGAAAGCTTTGACCGCTTATCCGCAGGCTGGGGGCGCAAGGAGGAAGGGAAGAGTGATCTTGGATATTTGTGATGGAAGAGAAATGCTCTCGTGGCTCTGAATCCTCTGCTTTTGGTGACACTGTCGGAAGAATAAGGGACAGAGGGAAACATAGATTCCTCTTTAAAAAGTAAAACACAATTTTAATAGGACATTTCTCCCTTTTATGGGATGCCACAGATCAGGATTGCTTGGAAACCTCCTGTTTACATCCGCATGCTTTTTAAATCTGTTTGTCTTGTCACTGAGTCGCAGGTGCTTCAGGACTGGCTTGTACTATTTCAACTGGCAACGGAAAGGGCATTCAGCACATGCCCAGAGGTGCTCTCTCCTCTGTAATGAGAAAAAAACCCAAGATAACACTGGGGTCCTTCTAGAATTTCTTGGAAAAATCTAAAAAAAAGTATTGGTTCAACTGTTACAAGGGCTCAGTTTGGGTTAAGCAATGAAAGTGAGTATTTTGCTATAGTTGTGACAGAAGCTTGATCTCATGATTTCAGCTGAAGTAGTGCTTGCGTTCCTTGCCTTTTCCAGTGTAGGAAAAATGTAGATTGGCAGATTGTGAACAAAAATGTGTTTGATGGTGCAAAGTGGAAGAGGCTTGCTTGTTCAAAATTACACTGACTGCAATATTTGCAATATTATTCCCCATTTTCATTTTTTCACTATCTTTGCCTGCCCACTTTAGTATTTCTAGTAATGGATGCTGCAGGACTTTAGTGTGTGCTCCTTTAGAAAAGTGCAAAGGAATGGATTGCACAACTTCACAGAATGCTTTAACATTAATCACCTAGAATTAAGACAGAGTTTTTTAATTCTTAAAGTGACAGAAATGTTCAAAATTAAGTGTTAAATGTGATAGATTTCAAATGGAATGCAGCTCACAATTCGAGGCTGTATTTCAGTACAAGCATCTGAAGTTATTAACAGATACTTAAAGACTGTAAAAATGCATATCCTGTCTTTCCTTTAAAAGCTCAAGTTGGTGCTTGAGGAGTCTTCTATTTTACTTTCACAATAACCTTGTGAAGTAGACAAGTATAACTCAAAGATAGTTATTGGCCCAAACTCTCCTAAGCTTCAATCCAGCATTTATTATATTACTAAACATGTACACTGCTGATATTCTAGTTGAGGGCAGGAAAGGTGGCTGTTTGAAATTAGACTTCAAAGCAGAAGGGACTTCAAACTGGACCCTTTGATTTAGCCTCTGATTAGAGTTTTGAGAGGCACCTGCTATGTACAAGGACTAGATTTAAACAATACAAAGACCAGATAAACCAGAGAACCTTTGCAAAAGACACTATTTGCTATTTGGGAAGAGTTGGTACCCTCCAAACATTTCTCAGAATTATAGCTTTCAAGAATTAGGACACACATTTAATATCTACATCACTATAGCATCTGTAAACTACTATATTCTACTTGCAAACTTGTGGTCTGTTTTGTAGAGTATAATGTGTACACAATCTCTGCAGTGTAAAGAGAAGAAAGCCAGGATTATATAAATATATTTTGCAAATTGCCTCTATTCCTGCCTCTGGATGATGAGGCTCATAATACTTGCATTTTACTTGAAGTCCTTTCTGCTCCTCTTCCTTGTTAACACAGTTTAGATCCTCACTTTACCCATAAGTAAACTTCAAAAAGGAAGAAGAATCAACCATTTTCTTGTACAAACTGATTATGAAAATGATAATTCAAAATTATGGTACAAATGTTATGGTTCATCAAATCAGTCCTGGTTCTTGGTGAATACAAGAAAAATATTGCACTTTTCTTAGTAAATATTTTTTCTGAAGTGGTTTGCCAGTATTTTTTTCCTAATGTTGGGAGACAAAGACTGGCCCAAAGTCACCCAGCTGGCTTTCAAGCCTGAAGTAGGACTAGTCTCACAGATTCTAATCCAGTACATTTAATCACTACTGTTCTCCAGATTAGCTTCTGTGATAAAATATGTATTGTGAGTATTGTTACAAATCACAGGTGTTCATGCAAATACCTTGCATTCCCATTGCTGCAGGTGCTTTCAGCTTATAAGGCAAATATTCACATAGATATTTGCATTTATAAGAAAATATCTGAACACATAATACTGGGCAGTTGTATCCGTGCTTGTATTGCCATGCCAACAGTTTTCTAGATATTTTGAAAGAACCCTACATATAAATAATACAAGATTTAGTTTTTATTTTAACTCACGGAGCAAGTATCATACCACAAAAAGGCTAAAGAATTTTTAGTTTACAAGGCATGATCTGGCAGTGTTTTGAGCAAGTTTTACCTGAAATTAAATCCCACTGAGTCTTTGTTAAATTTGGTATTAGTGGGCTCTTAGCTGCTTTGGTGTTTTTTTATCACTTTAATTCTGGATGGATTATTTTGAATGTATTCTCATGACAGTGTGTTAAAGTGATTGTGTGCATTTCATGGGTGGGCGTACTTCCTCATAGTTCTTACTATTCTCCCATTTCTGCAGAGATGTCCCTGTAGCTGATTGTACTCTTGTTCCTGGTGCCCAATGGAGCTATCTCACAGGTGGCATGTCAGCAGGGGTGATGGGCATCCAGCGGAGCTGCAGGCAGAAGCTCAGGTATTGGTGCCAGGAGAGAGTAGTTGGCCGAGACTGGAAAACCATGGTGGCAACAGGCCTGAGAACCAGGTGATAGAAAGTTGCCCTCCAGCACCTTGGGACCATTATATGCAGGCCCCACTCAGCATTGATGTCACGCAGCACCAAGTGGCTACCGAAGACAGGCCGCCTGAGATCTACAGCATTGCTCTGTGGGGTCCCAAGTTGCATTCTGCACTGACTAGACACAGGGGAGGAAGGTCAAATGCACAAGCCTCTGCTCCAAATTCTAAGCACCTGGGTCCAGCAGGAGAAGGTGATGCCACTGATGAGGGATCCCTGGTGCTGATTGATGCAGAAGGGGTGCCTCACACTGTGTCACGAGAGGAAGTGGAGCTGGCTGGACAAATGCAGTCTTCGGGGCCTGAGTTGCTGGCTTCCGCTCCACCGCCACGACAGCTGTATTTCTGCCCCATTTGCCTGCGGACATTCCTCTACCAGTCTGACCTGGAGCGCCACAGCATCACCCACTCAGAGAGCAAGCCGTACATATGCCGTGAGTGTGGCAAGGCCTTCAAGCGTTCCTCCCACCTTCAGCGGCACAAGCACATCCACACCGGTGAGCGGCCCTTCAGCTGCCCTGTCTGCCGCAAGGGTTTCCGGGAATCTGGTGAATTGTTGCGTCACCAGCGGGTCCATACTGGGGAGAAGCCCTATCAATGCCAGATCTGTCGACTGCGCTTTACAGAACGGAATACCCTCCGCCGGCATGCCAAGCGCAAACATGCCCGTGAGACCTACTATCAGCGCTCTGTGGAGGAAGGAGGGGGCAGTTGGACTACGGAGGGGGATTGGGAATCAGAAGTGGTAGTGGGAAGTGGGGACTGGGCCACAGAGGACCTTGGGAGCGGCTGGAGCAGTGAACCAGTGGAAGATTGGGTTGAGGGTGGGAATCATTGGAGGGAAGCTTCAGAAAGGCAGGTGGGAAGCCTGCCTGGAGCCATGACACAGCTATTACAGATGGAGCACATCAAAGATAAAGACAAACCTGAGATTCAACCCCCGTAAACATGCAGAAGTGGGGGAGAATGACCAGGATAGTGAAGGATATGCAAATAAGTTTGTTCTGCAGTTATCTGTTGGATTGAAACATTTTCTCTGTAAGAAAGGACATGAAACTAAAGGAAGTATCTTCTAGAACTGTTCTGCAGTGTTAAAGCCCTTCATAGCACTGTATGGGCATCACCAAAGACTAGAGAAGGCTACTACTGGCAGGGAATCAAGGCTGCCCCTGTTCAACAATTGTACCATGATATCCAGAGCTGCTATGAAGAAAGGGGAACATTTCATGTTTTTAATTCTTTCGTAGGTGGAAATGAAATTGAGAATACTGTTTTCTTAAATTTCCTGTGCTTTCCTGAAGAATTGGCACAGAGAGAGTTATGTTCCTCTCACAGTTGTACCAAACACAATATTGATACATGATGATCCTCTGTAAAATGAATTGCCCGCCCTACACAGCTGAGCTGCTATTTGTTTTGTTTTCCATATAGATGCAATGGGGGATATTCCATTTGCAAACACTTTAATGAATTAACATATGCAAAACAGTGCTGCCTTTTTTCCTTTCTTCATATTCCACTTAATCAAAGTGAGGGATTTAGACCTCTCTCTCTCCACTCTCAATTGCCTATAGCTATAGCTTGGGCCTAGAACAGTTTTCCTAACCTTGTGTCCTCTGAAATTATCCACTTCAATTTCCATACTTCTACCAGTGATTTTGGCAGATTTTAGGAAGGTTAAAGTAGAGCTTGAGAGAGCAAGAAAAGATAAACCTGGATACACATGTGGCTGTCAAACTTTTCTTCATGGACAGGATGAAAGTCAGCTTGCATCCTTTTGAAAAACTGAGGAATTAAAAGGAAATACAAGATGAAATATTCTGCACCCAGGCATACCTTCCTTGTAAAGAAGTATTTTCTCTGCAGCTGGATCTTTACACAAACTTCAAATTCACTGAAATTAATCAGAATCACTTTTAAATAACTGTTTTCACCTGATCCAGAACGATGGTATTGAGGCAAAGAATGAGCAAGGCAGATGTTAGCAGTTGTTATTGAAGTGTTAGCACTTCAATGGAAACACTAATTTATATTGTTGTGTCTCATCCTAAAGAGATCTGAAAGACAGTGTTATGAATTCCAAGACTAGCTCTTTCACAGAATTGTATTTCCAAGGTTCCTTGAAAGAAAACAGGAAGCTATTTGTTTTTCAAAGCTGTCACAAGCTGCGGGATTCTCAATATTTTGATTGTAAATAATATTTACATTTTATGTAATGGGAAAAATTGGGGTGTTATTTGCTGAATAATATTTGCAGTCAAAATTTTTGAGAATCTCATAGTTTGTGGCAGCTCTGCACTACAATTAGCTCCTTATTCCCCCTCAAAGAACCCTGGAAATCTTCTCTATAATGTTTATTTTAAAAGTCAAGCAAATTAAAAAGAAGGCAGAGGCTGTAAGTGTACATGCACATTCTTTGTTATGTAAAAACTGAAAAATAAGGGCTGTCTGACTATTTCAGATAATTATGTCACTGGTCCAATCATGAAATAACAGTAAAGAAATAAAAATAATGATGGAAGTGTTTTGACTTTGGTCAAAATATACTTATAGCTTCTTGGACCAAATGTATGTTTCATAATGCCACTTTCATGAGACTATGTGCATGCTACTCATGACAAGAGATCAGCACTGTGTCTCCAAGTGTAGGATCTTAGTCTTTCTGAGAGAGAGAGTTGGACTCTTCTATTAAAAGCACTAGGGTTTTATACAAGAAAAAGGCAATTTCTGCAAAATAGAGACAAGAATACATTGAATCACGAAACCTGTATATGTGCTTGGTAATGCAAACGATCTGCAATATTTTTTTAAAGGATAGGTTCTCCTTCTAAGGCTTGCATTTCATAGACTCAAATCCACCCATGCGTAATACTGAACAGCAAACATTCCTGTATGCAAGATCAGACAGATATTGTCTGTATTATTTGATTAGAAATGGTTGCTACTATTTTCTGCTACTATTCTTTGTGGGCAATCCTACTTACAGGCTGAGTCTCTATTTTATCTATAGGTGTGTGTTGTTCATGCCAATGCTTTTTCTTTTTTAATTTTTTTTACACCTAAACAGTAATATGTGCAGGAACAACTTGAGTTGAACTTGTGTGATATTTGTTCAACATTACAAGCCATTTCTTTGCAGTGGCTCTGGTGATTCCATTTCCTCAGCATGGCAAAGCATTTCATATTATGGTTTGCTGAAAACAGAGTGACAGCCTAATTCATAATGTGAACCACAAATGCTTCATAACGCAGAATGGCTGTCAGAAAGATTTAGGTTATGTTCAAATGCTTGTCTGAAATAGACCTAGAATGATGATAAAGGAGGAGTTATAGGAGTTGGGGTGGATACATGTAACATCAAACAAATGTCCTTTTTATATTTCCAAAACTCCTAACTACTTCTTGTACCAAAAGCTGAAAATACAGAGCAGGAGAATTCTGTACATATAAGCTTCTCAAAAACAAGTGTGTGTGTGTTTGTCATCGCATAAGAGTACCTCAGATTAGCAAATTCAAATGAGCTATGCATCTTTTCTATTCACAAAAAGGTCTCTCATTTTTCCATTTTGTGAGGAGGGCTCAACCCATGTCCTTGTGTATAAAAAGTCAAGATTTTAATAATACTGATTACATTAGCAGTTCCTATGTTGTCAAGGCCATTTCTATTCTCCTTTGCATAGGTTATGGTATGAAGTGTATGCAAATTCCCTCTGTGCAAAATTATACTACTTTACATTCAACCACAAGGAGTTGTATTTGGCACTGGCACCTTACTCTGCAACCAGTAAATAAGGCACATGAATTGTTCAGGCTTTCCAGTACAGAACATATAAAAGCTCAATTCCTTGATTGTTTTTTGGGGCTAGTTCCACCAGAAATGAAAATAAGTCAAATTTTGAAGCCTGAATAGCGCACAACACTCAATACCTCATTGAGGGTACACTGTCTACCTTGCAACATTTCCATCTAACATTATTGCTGCTTTTTTATCAAATAAACTCTAACTCTGCTACACACTTACACACACACACACACACACACACACACACACACACACACNACACACACACACACACACACACACACACACACACACACACACACACAGCTTTGCCCTGAACTACCTCCAGGGCTCTCCTTGTCCAGGCCTCCAAGTTATCTTTGTTGCCATGGAGACCACCTTGAGGACAGAGTTGATGTGTTCCAAGCAGACTCTTTGTTAAGATAGGCCTCAAAGCCTTGGGTGTTGTGAAGGCTGCAGGAGGATTTTAAAAAATACTATCTCACTCCTGTCTTTTTTTCTCTTAGATGCAGCGATATGTTCAGTTGAAAAGCAGAGAAACAAAATGGATGCAGGATTCTGCACTCATCTTAGTGCAACACACTGCAAATGGTTTCATTCACACCAGCTGTTTCTTACAAAAGTGGCTCAAGACATCTGTTTAGCAATTGGTCCAATCCATACCTGGTCCTTAAGAATAATTCTCTATTTGAGCTCTTTTTGAATTTTGATGTGAGATAGTCAATGTATCCTTTAAAAAAAAAGGGGGGGGGAAAGCTTCCTTGTAAGGCTTTCTTCTGATCTAGAAGAGACCTACTTACATAAAAAAGAGACTAAACTTTAAAGATGAAGAGCCTGGAGGCTAAAACACATGAAGAAGGAAGTTGCAGGAATTGGGTATGCCTAGTGTAGTGGAAAGAAAGACTAGAAGTGACATGATAGCAGTCTTGCAATATTTGAGAGGCTGCCACAAAGAAGACGGGGTCAACCTATTTTCCACAGCACCAGAAAGCAAGACAAGAAACAATGGGTGGAAACTAAGCAAGGAGGGGAACAATCTAAACATAAGGAAAAAATTCCTGACTATGAGAACAATTAATCAATGGAACAGCTTGCCTCCAGAAGTTGTAGGTGCTCTATCAATGTTAAGACTAGACTGGGCAGCAACTTGCCAGGAATGGTATAAGATCTTCTGTTGAGCAGGGGGTTGGACTAGAAGACCTACAAGGTCCCTTCCAACTCTTATTCTGATACTCTTGGTCATAGTGCTATGTGGGTGGAGAAACCATTATGATAGCCAAGGGGAAAGTGATTTGCATGTTTCAATTTGAGATGCCAGATTTCTTGATATCATGCCCACCGATTTTTATGCATTTTAGAACAGGTAGGAAACTTAAAAAAAACTGTTATGAGAAAAAGTATATTACTTATTATATCAAAAACCCAACGGATTTTGAAAGAATACCTGCTTATTGTTTGACTTCTGAAAGTTTTGTTGCCAGGTTAGGCAACATTTTCAACATGACTTCAGTTGAAGCTTCTTGTTTCAGTTTCCCTCCGCTTTTATCCATCCTAAGTGGTGACATGGTCAGTTGGTTATGTGACTGACTGGTCACGTTGTGTGAAGGTTACCAGGGAAGCAAGTGGCCAGTGCTATCGTTGGTTGGTCATCTGATTGATCCAGCTCCTTATATGGGCTTCTAAGCTATTTCCAGATTGATATGTTTGTTGATCGATCTATTCATTGAATACCAGACTTTAATAAATTTGCATGCATGGCTTTTGGTGGCCAATGATTTTTGTTCTGTTCCAGTTGTACTGGTGATGCTTGGTGCCAGCATGGGTCGAAAGCAGAGATTTGTGGTCATGCCGGTTGACTGCTAATTGATGTTTGTGGATTGTTGTTTGTAGTTATTGTCCTGTTTGCCCAACATAGAATTGGTTGCAGTTATTGCATTTGATCTTGAAGACTATGTTGCTGTTCTCTTCCTTCAGTATTTTGTCCTTGGTTCTGGACAGCTCTTGTTGGAGTGTTGATGTTGGTTTATGAGCAATCATTACTCCCAGTAATTGTAGAATTCTGACCGCCATTTCTGACATTCCTTTGATGTATGGCAAAGTTTGTTTGTGGCTGCTTATGTGGTGTGCCACAATTTGGGTGGTGTGCATTGGATTGTTGTTGATTATCTGGATGTTGATTATTGGTATCATTCAGCAGATCTTCAGATTTGTTGATACAATCAGTTTTGTCCATTACCATAGTCCATCTGTCTTTGTCTGCCAATAGGATAACAATATTTTCATCTTGTCTCAGTTTCTTTAATGACTTTCTCTTCTTCTGGTTGAATGTTTTGTTGTGTTTGCTTCATTGGATGTTGGGGATGATTCTCTGCCTGATGTCCTCTTGCATCTTGTGACTGAGGTTGTTTGTTTTCAATATGGATTCGAAGTTGGCTAGGAAATTGACTGGGTTTGCATCCTTGTGGTTTTAATTGAGGTTGTATGTGAGTATAGCCTTTTCGTTGTCTGACAGAAATCTGCTAGATAGATTTTTGATCTATGAATTGGAGTTATCATCTTGTGGCTTTGGGATGAACAATGTTTCTTTTGTACACCATCACATTTCCAAAGTTTGTCATTTTTCTGTTGATTTGTGTGCTCCAAAATGTCTGTCAGGTTTTATCCAATGGTGTCAAAGCACTCAGCTTTCTGTTGATATACTTTCTGCTTTTCAGGGGTATGAAAAAAAGATGATTACATGTTTACAATCTATGAAACAAATTTGAAATATGCGTAAAACATTCATTAATGTATGCAGAGAAACCATATGTGTATGTATCTCCTGCAAAAAAAAAAACGCTAAAATACAGAACATGCATATGCTTGTTTCATAAATTGTAAACATAATATTTTATTTTTTGGCTTTTATTTGAGTTCTGTTTGAAAAACAATGTTTTTCCCCACATTAACTTTTTTTAAAAGTGCCATGTCAATTTCCAGGTGCTCAAACCATGTGACAATGATGTCAGAATGTCAGGGGATGCTGCTATGATTATAAGTGCAAGGAGCAGTCATAAGTCACTTCTTTCAGTGCCGTGATTTTGAATAGCCACAAAACAAATGGTTTTAAGTTAAGAATAACCTGTACTTAAAGCACATAGTCAGCATCAGGGATGTGTGTTTGTAAAAGTGATACTCATCCAGTAGGTGTTAAGGTTCCAAATAATATGTTCCCAGAATAAAAGTCCTAGGCATCCATTTTTCTTCAATTCTGTTTATTAGGAACATATCAAATTGGCAAGGTCTTGGTACAATTCCGACTCTGGCCAGACTTTGGAATTACACCCAGTAAAAAGCAAAAGTTTGGAAAAAGCTTTTCGACTTCAAGGGTGATGTCATGGTGGTACGGCACAAAGGAATGGGGTTCCATTCTGTATGCCCAATTTTTCGTGTCTGGAGGCCCATTGAGGCAAAGTTGGATCCTGGAGGGGTTAGCAATATAGAGGGGAAGCTCTGGGGGTAATGGGGTAAATTGTGATCCCCTGCTACTGAATCCAGAGAAATGGATATTGTTAATGGCAGATTGAGAGGATGGAGCGACAGAAAATTTGAGCTGGTACTGGTTGAAAACCTTTGTGGTTAAACTGAATATTTGGATTAAGTTGGTGGCTGGTGATTGAGGCTAATGTGGTTTGGAGGGAGAATGTCTACAAAAGCTTTCTTTTGGCAAAGACAGAGTTGTGGAGAAATAGAAGTGGAAGAGAAGTAAAAGTGACAGTGACTATGTTTAATAGAGGGAAGGAGACATTTTGAAACAGAGAAATGAAGAGCATCTGATGCAACAATAGCAGTACTTAATAAAGAACTCTTTAAACATTTTAAATATTCCCAAGCATTGGTGGATCCTAAGGATTAAAGTTGAATCAGTGATTTTAAAAAAAGATTAGTTTTAATACTTGGACAACAGACTCTTCTTACAAATAGATTAAACAAAAATATAATACATATGTAATAAATTCTATAGGGGTTTTGTATATATGCTATTTGATTTTCCATCAATGTAAGTAACTGTTAGATTTGAAATTCTATATATATTTAAATATATACTACAAAGTATTAATTTTATAAGGGGGAAAAAGAGGGAAATACTTATAAGCAGTTATAAAGTGATATATATCTGTATTTTCAACAGTAAATATTTGTATATACTAACTTTATAATTTTTACAACCTTTATATCTTGGTATTACTAAAGTGCAATTAGTTTAAGATTACTACTGATACATTAATATACTAATATTTAGAATTGTTAGACTTTATTATTAATTATATTTATTAACTTATCATAGTTTATAGTATATTGATTATGGTATTATACAATAGATTTGGGGGTTAATATTGTAGATATAATAAAATAGTACAATATATATTATTTACTATTAATAACAGATATAGGATGAGTGTTTAGACTAGGAAGAATATACAAAAAAAGAGGGAATCAGAATCGGAAAAATAAATAGTAGGCGATATATAATATTGTGGAAGAACTTTTTTAGGATCTTAAAAATAACAAGCACAACGACAGTCATGAAAGCTGGAAAAAGGACAACACTGATGATAGCCTCTTCATCGGGACAACAATAGATAGAAAACATTCTCGGTGGCAAGAAATCAAGATCTACATTGAGCCTACAGACCATCCAGTTGACTTTGAGCATGATACAAGAAACGATGTTGAAAACACAGGAATCAACAACTAAAAACTATGAAGAAATAAAAAATGAGATGGGAGAGATGAAAGGGGACATCTGTAAATTGGATGATAAAATGGGAACAATACAGGTGTGATGGTTAGAAATGTACAGAAAATAAAAACAATGGAAGTCAGAATAGAGCAAATAAAAAAGAAATTTGAAGCAATGGAGCCAAATCTGACAGCAGTGAATAGAGAACTGGAAGAGGCAATAGTACATTTGGAGATGGAGTAATCCGTCTTTTTCTTGAGATTTCAAAATATAGCAGAAAGCAAAGAGGAAGATTTACTCAACCTTATGGTAGAGTTCCTAGCGGATGCCTTATAGAAAAATAAATAGAAGATTCAAAATGACATAAATGAGGTATACAGGATTTTGGGGGACATTATGCATGCCGACACAAACTGCCAAGGGAAGTCCTCATGAGGTTTGCAAGGAAAACAACTAGGGATGAAGTTTATGGAAGAACAAGAGATGACCCACTGGTTTACAAGGGAAAGGAAATTGTGACTTTAAACCAAGTACCTATAAGGATCAGGGAACAAAGAAGAAATTATTACTTTCTATCATCACTATTAATTAAAAATAAGATAATGTTCAAATTCCTCATCCCTGAGGGTATGTTGATCTCTTGGCAGAAAAAGAAGTTTAGAATTGACACTTTGGATAAGGCACAATAATTTTATGAACATTATTTAGCCATAGAAGAAGAACAAGATAACAGAGATGATACAGAAAGCAAAAGCCAAGAACAACAATCAGAAGAAAAAGAATCAGATCAATCAGAACTTACAGAAATGGAACACCAGGAAGGAGAAGGAGTGAAGACAAGATTGCAAAGAGAGACAAGAGCAAAGAGAGAACAAGAATTACATATAAACAATAAAATGGAAGAAGAAATTAGGTTGTTACCAATTAACATAAAGTGAATGAACTTTCTGGCCAAAAGAAAACAAACATTAACAAAATTTCAAAAACAAAATATGGACATTATTTGCCTACAGGAGGTCCATATTAAGAAATAACATGATGGCATTCTAGAATTCCCTAAAATAGGGAAACTCCATTTGGCTTTGGTAGAAAAAAAGCAGAGGGACATAGCAGTATATATGAAAGAATGGTTGAAACCAAAACAGATTTATGCGGATGATGAAGGAAGAATCTTATTGATAGAAATAAAAACAAGCCAAAAGAGAATGTTGCTAGCAGTAATATATGCACCAAATATGAACCAGAAGGAATTATATTGTAAGTTATGTCAAAAAATAATAGTCAGAGCAGGAGAATGTATATTTAATAGGAGACTTTAATGTGGTGGCAGACACTAAGAAGGATTATATAAGTAATAAAAAACCAAGAAGAGAAGAATACTACCAGATACCTTCTTTAAAACGGCACAAGAATTCAACTTAAAAGATACTTGGAGAGAATTAAATCCACAGGAGAGACAATACACTTTCTTTTCCAATCCTCACAATTCTTGTTCAAGAATAGATATGGTGTGAATGGATCTGGAATTGGGAAAGGACAGAGGAATTAGAGATAATGTTGAATACTTGGGCAGATCATAATCTGTAAAAATTGAAATGGAAGGGGGGGAAGAGAGGGAGGTGGACTCTGAACTAGAGAATTTTGAAAGAAAAAAAAATATGTGCAAATGTTGGGAAAAAGAACTGGAATTATTATTCAATGTCAATCTGAAAGAACAAACAATGCTACAAAACCTATGGAATACAACTAAAGCCTACATTTGGGGATTAACAATAGCCTATGTGGCTTGGAGGAACAAAAAAAGGAAGAAACAACGAACGGCATTGCAGGGAAAACTTGAAGAATTGGAATTAAAAATGCAAAAAGAACCCCAAAATGAGAAAATTAAAGGCGAAAGAGATATGGTCAAACATAAAATAAATTTAACATCACAAGAAGAAATGGCATGGAACCTTAGATTGACAAAACAAAACTACTTTGAACACGTGAATAAACCAGGGAGATGTTTGGCATATAAATTGAAGAAGAAAGAGAAAAAACTAATACAACTGCAAGATGAGAATGGGATCATTCACCATCAGACAGAAGAGGACAAAGTGTTACCCCAAAATTATTTAAGACTCTGTATAGCCGGGGGGATATCCAAGAAGAAAATATTAAGCAATATTTAAATGAGAGGGGTTTACCTACAATATCGGAAATAACAAGAGAAATGTTGAACGATAAAATTACTATGATGGAGATGAAGGAGGCAATAAATAAATAAATAAAACACTAGGACCTGATAGAATCTCAGCAGAACTTTATAAAGAAATTCAAGAGCTACTGGAAACTACAATGTTAGAATTATATAATCAAGCTCTAGAGCAAGCAAGATTACCTAATTCATGGACAGAGGCATATATTATACTTATACTAAAAGAGAATACAAATGACCAGCAGATTAAAAATTATAGGCCAATCTCACTACTAAATGCCGACTACAAGATATTTGTTACAATAATTGCAGAAAGAATGGAAAAAACACTAAATGAAATCATTCATCCTGATCAAAATGGGTTTGAACCGAAAAGAATAATACAAGAATATTAATGGATGTGTTGGAATATTAAGAGGCCCACATCAAGAGGCAAGTGGTGCTAATATTTGTGGATGCACAAAAAGCATTCAACAACCTAAATTGGCAATTATTAATCAACTGAACATGATGAAATTAGGAGAAAAATTTATAGGGATGATTAGGGCAATACACAAGCAGCAATGAGAAATAACAGATAAATTTAACATAACGAAAGGAGTAAGACAGGGATGCCTGCTATCCCTATTATTATTCATTCTATCATAGAGGTACTATTGACCCATATTAGGCAAATGCAAGAAATAAAAGAATTGAGAATTAAAAAGAAAGAATATAAGATGCAAACCTTTGCAGATGATTTGGTGCTTATTTTAGAAGACCCGTTAGGGACAGGAAGTATATTAATACAAGAAATAGAAGAATTTGGCAAGGTAGCAAGACTTAAAATAAATAAAGATAAAACAAAATAAGAATCTTACTGCAAGTCAGAAAAAAAAATTGGAGGAGAAACTGGGGATCCAGATGGTCAAAAGAGTGAAGTATCTTGGAATTTGGCTGATGGCAAAATGTTCCTCTATAAAACAGGACAATTATAATAAACTAGTACAACAAATACAAAAAGATTTGGATAATTGGATGAAATTACAAATATTGGAAGAATTACCACCATTAAAATGAACATATTACCCAAAATCCTGTTCCTCTTCCAAATAGTTCCAATAAAATTAGGAAGATTTTTTTTTTGAAGAATTACTAATAGCAAAATTTATCTAGCAAGGGAAGAAACCCCAAATAAAATTAAGGCTTATGCAGGATAGTAGAGATGAGGGAGATTTTGGACTCCCAGACTGAGAAATTTACTACCAGGCAGCAGCCATGACATGTCTCAGACTGGATAAATTTAAACAATAAAAGAATATTAACAATAGAGGGTCATGATCTGCGACTTGGCTGGCACGGAGGGGAAAAACAAATTACACTCATATTTCCAGAGACATCAAGTGAGGGGTGCCCTGCTATACATATGGGAGGAAATTAAGAAGAATCACTTTATGAAAATCCCAATTTGGCTATTGACTATTGGGGTATATCATTGGGGTATATCACTGGGATAATGAAATACCCCAATGTTTTAGATTTAAATAAGGTAGTAAGATACAAAGAGCTATTGGATGAGAAAGGAGAATTAAAATGAAATCAGGAGTTAAAGGCCCAAGGAATTGAGATAGATTGGTGGCCTTATTTACAAATTCAGACAAGGTACAAAAAGATTTAGAACCACATGGTTTCCATAAAGACAAACAGGAATTAGATAAAATATTACAGGGGACAGGGGGAAATGATCACTAAAATATATAATTATCTTTTAAGATTTAAAATGGAGGAAGAAGCATAAAAGAGACTATGATAATATGGGTTCAAAGTTTTGGGTATAGCATTGAATTGGAACACTGGGAAAAATTGTGGGAGAAAAATTAGAAATTAACAATGTCAGTAGCCTACAAAGAAAATCTGTACAAAATATTTTACCGTTGGCATTTACCCCCAGCGAGATTGGCCAAAATGTTTCCAAACAGATCAGCAAAATGCTGGAGATGTAACTATAAGCAAGGAAGTTACTTTCACATGTGGTGGACCTGTCCAAAAGCAAGGAAATACTGGCTTAAAGTAAAAAATTGGTTAGAAGAAATTACCAAATAAAAAATCGAGATGAAACCAGAACTATTTTCATTGGACATACTAAGACAAGATATCTGCAAAAAAACTGAAATACATTATGACACAAACAACAACAGTGGCCAAAATTGCCTTCGCTCAAAATTGGAAACAATTACGTCCTTCTACGTAATTCACCACAAGATGTGGTGTGTGCACAACACGAGGCTCAGCCTCTACCTAGAATTTGCAAGCTAATAATTGTTTTTTTGTTTGTAGCCAGTCTGTTTACACAAAACAGTCTGGGTTTGACTTCCTACAGTCGACAGGAACTTTTGGAAATTGGTTTTATCACAACAGTGACATTTTAGACATTCATCTCATCCCTGCTGAGATCTTCGAGATCTTGGAGACTATGCACTCTTCCCAGCAGGGCAGAAGTGCTCACAGGCGGCATTGAGATCATAAACAAAGACGAAGGAGGTGTGGAGGTTTGAGAGCTAAGCTAAGGCTAAAGCCATATCGGCTCTCTTTACCTAGCATTTTTCTTGCTAATGTACGGCTTCTGGCAAATAAGATGGATGAACTTCAACTTTGTATTGCTACCAACAAAGGATTAATGGATTGTAGTATCATCATTTTTATGGAAACATGGTTGAATAGTGGCATTCCTGATAGTGCTATTGAATTAGCTGGTCGCTATACTCTATGGCTGGACAGAACAGTGGAAGTCTCCAGTAAGATCAGAGGTGGGGGTTTATGCATTTATGTGAATAAAACCTGGTGCACAAATTCTGCTATTGTTGAGAAACATTGCTCTGTTAACATGGAATTCCTCATGATCAAGTGTAGACCTTTTTACCTACTGTGGAAGTTCACTTCTTTAATAATAATTGCTGCATATATCCCACCGGATGCTAATGCCAAGCTAGCAATGAAAGAACTATATGTAGTCATTAGCAAACATTTAGCATTGCATTCTGAGGCTGCCTTTATTGTTGGGAGTGATTTTAATCATTCTAACTTGAGAATAGTACTCCCTAAATTTCATCAGAGTATTTTATACCATACAAGAGGGAATAAAACATTGGATCAGATCTACACTAACATTGAAGATGCATACAGAGTTTTCTCTCTCCCCCACCTGGGACAGTCTGATCACCTCAGACAGTCTGATCATCATTGTCCCTACTCCCTAAATACACACCGCTCATCCAGTGTGTGAAATCCTCTGTGACTACAATCAAAGTTTGCCCGGAAGAATCAGATAATATACTGCAGGACCGATTTCAGCACATGGACTGGAGTATGTTTGCCTCTCAAGCTATCTCTGACTTTCACACAGACATTGATAAATATACCTCCTCCATTTTGGATCATATTAACTTCACAATCAACAGTGTCACAACTGAAAAACAGATCATCATAGATCCTAATCAGAAGCCATGGATGAAGAGGAGGTTGGTCTCTTGCTTAAGGCTCGAGACATCGCCTTCAGATCCGGTGACAGACAGGCCTATAGTGCATCTAGGGCCAATTTGAGAAGGGGCATTAAGAAAGCAATGCGTAGCTATAAGCTGAGTATTGAGGATCATTTCCTAACTCCAATCCTCAACACATGTAGCAGAGCATCCAGAATATTACCGATTACAAGCCTGCCTGTTTTACTCCTTCATTTGCTAATGTCTCATTTCTTGATGAGCTAAATGATTTTTATGCTCGTTTTGAATGAGACAACCAGGAGACAGTCATCAAGATCAGACCCTCTGTAAACTTACAGCCCCTCACACTCTCTACCACTGAAATCTGTGCTGTTCTGAGCCGGATCAACACATGCAAAGCTGCGAGCCCCGATGGCATTTCAGGACATGTAGTTAAGGCTTGTGCTGAACAGTTGTCTGTGATTTTGACTGACATTTTCAATCTGTCTCTTTCCCAAGCAACTGTACCAACTTGCTTCAAGACCACTTCCATCGTGCCAGTGCCTAAACACTCCAAACCAGAGTGTCTGAATGACTACTGCCCTGTAGCACTTACACCTACAATCATGAAATGTTTCAAGCGGCTAGTCCTGGCACATCTCAAAACTTGCCTCCCAACTACACTAGACCCTTACCAATTTGCCTACAGCAAGAACAGAAGTACAGAGGATACTGTTTCCATAGCAGTATACACCACTTTGACACACCTGGATAATAAGAATACCTATACTAGAATGCTGTTTGTTGATTTTAGATCAACATTTAATACAGTATTCCCTCCAGATTGATCACTAAACTTGCTGACCTTGGTATTAACAATACTCTTTGTAATTGGATACTGAACTTTTTGACAGACCACAACATGTCAAGTTGAATAACTCCACTTCATCTACTATCACACTGAGTACTGGCGTACCCCAAGGCTGT